>PITA01021275.1:0-33102 GCA_004023965.1 Spilogale gracilis | reverse complement strand
CATTTCATCTTTTTCTCACCTCATGTACACTTACAAAAATGGAAGATAAAGAGTGAGAGAAAACAGGAAGGGGGAAGGGGCAGCAGTAAGAAACAGCACCCTTAACGTTTTTTGACCCTCCATTGAAAAAAGAAATTTGACTTCCTCATATATACTAAATCAGGTACTACTTAGACCCTACTATGCTTCGAAAAGCATAAAGGGAAATCTCTGTAGAATGAAAATTTTGGATGAGGGCTTTCCATCCCTCAGGGATCACATCATTGTTTCCATATTCTAAAAACATTGTATTATACCTCTATTATGGGATCTACCACATCTATAATGACAGGTTTGTGTGTCTGTTTCTTCATGAGACCTTAAGCTCCTAAAGAAAAGACTAGAAACAGTATATTTTCCAACTTCAGAAATTTACTAAGTAATTCAAAAGGCACAATGTAATATTTAGAGTCAAGGAATAATGTATATCCATGAATTTCTCTTTAAGATGATGGAAACTTCTTAATTCTGATAGCAATGGTATATGTAACTTATGATTAAGAAAATACCTCCAAAAATATAAACCATAAAGAATTTGTATTATTGCTTTAAAAGCAGCAATGTACTAGACATGGCTTCCTCCTTAAAAGCCTCCAATAAAAGAAAAATTGAACATGGAACATTTTCAAATTAAACACGAGATGAAGGAAAATAAAATCAACCACCAACCATAAAGATTCCCAGTGGCATTTCTTCACATTAGAAAAAAGTTCTAACTAGATTCAATGACATCTGCCTACCTCTACTCCCCAGCTGAGAATATCCCATCCTCAGCACTGTGATTCCTATTTCCTCAGATCCTTACATGGTTGGCTCCTTCTGGTGATGATTTCTCAATATGAGTGTTGCCCCCTCACAGAGGTCTTCTCCAACTTTTATATGTATACTGTCCTCAATTCTACCTTGCTTCATACGTGTTACCACATTTTCCTTAGTTTTAACCCTTCTTGGGAGATTTATCAATTATTAAAAATATTTTATGTATTTATTTACTTCTCCTCTCTTACTACAAAGTAAATTTGATAAAAGCAAACAGAACGAAATTTGTCATATTAAGTACAATATCTATAATAGCTAGACAGTAGGAGCATATAAGTCAGTGTTTCATAAATGTTTATTAAATAAATAATAAATGAGTGACTGAATGTGAAGCACATAATATACTGATTGAATGAATGAATGGCTCACAATTCCTTTCTAGGGAATAGTTTCTCAGGCAGAATTTTGAGTATATCACCGAATTTAGAGAAGTATGAACCAGAATCCCAGTTACACCAATTACTAATTATATCAACTTGGAACAGTTACTTAATATCAGTAAGTTTAAGATAAAATGATATTTGGAAACTGGCACACAATTAGCCTTCATTGTTAATTCTCCTTTAGAGGACTGGAGTTGAAAGTGGGAAAAAATCATAGGAAGAGATCAAATATATGTTTGTTCCAGTAGTCACTATTTAGCATCATGGGTTCACATGTTTACTGAGGAGCAATAAGTCACAAGCAGAGCTAAAAAAATTTAATATGACTATGACTGCAATTGGAACAAGTAAAATCACATCCCCCAAACATAGTTGGCATTTAGTTATCATCTGCTGAAATAATAATGAACAATTTTAGGTCACAGAAATTTCAAGCTTACAATTTCTTGAATATTTCTTAAATTTGTATTAATAAGAAATGTAGTAGTCAGGATATTAGATCAAGACATTCCTGAATTATGATCCTTGTTCTACCTCTTGATCACCGTATGACCTTAGGTGAATTGCTCAACTTCTATAAGCCTCAATTGAAATTGGGTTGTTGACAACTCAAACTTTAACTTACACTTCAAACATTTCTCATTACTCTTAAGGTAAAGGGGAGGGGAACACCTTATCTTATTCTGCAATACCTTTATCTACTGGTTGTTAATCGAAACCATAATCCCTGTTCTCTGTACTCTCTAGCTACATTTGCCTTATATATTTTTTTTCCTTCAAAGCACAATGTTTCCTATCTATTTACCTGTGTAGTTCTTCATTACAGTTTTTCTATTTCTTCATACGGCTCTTAATTATTGTCTGTCTTTTCATTTCAGCATTAAGAACTCCTTTTATCATTTCTTGTAGGGCAGGTCTACTAAGAACAAATTTCCAGTCTTAAATACGCTCAAAGAGCTAACAAAAACCATGGACAAAGAACAAAAGGAAACCAGGAAAATAATATATGGACAAAATGAAAATGTCAATAAAGACAAAGAAATTATAAAGAGGAACTAAGTAAAAATGCTGGAGTTAAAAAGTACAATAAATGAAATGAAAAAGTCACTACAGAGGTTCAAAGCAGATTGAACAGACATCAGAAAGAACCAACAGATTTAAAGATGGGTCAATTCAGATTATCTAGTCTGAGGAACAGAAATAAAATAGTATGGAGAAGTGAACAGATGTATTAGGGGTATCTCAAAAGGAGAAGAGAGAAAGGGGCACAAAAAACATTTGAAGAAATAATGGCTGAAAACTTCCCAAATCTGGAAGAAACATAAATCTACACATCCAAAGAGATCAGTGCATTCCAAAAGGGTAAACACAGAATCACACTGAGACACAGTCAAGCTGTTGAAAGACAAAGACAAAATAGAACCTTGAAAGCAGCGAGAGAAGCAACTCATCATTTACAAGGAATCCTCAATAGAAATTAATAGCCAATTTCTCATCAGAAAGCATGGAGGCCAGAGGCAGTGAGGTGACACTTTTGAAGTGCTAAAAGAAAAACAATTATCAACCAAAGATTATATATCTGGCAAAACTATACTTTGAAAATGAGGGAGAAATTAAGACATTCCCAAATAAATGAAGTAAATGAGATAAATATTAATAGCATCATGGCAAAAAAGTAGTATAGTGAAGACACAAGTCAAACTGAATTAACTCTGAACTTTAATTATTAACAACAGTGTAACTCTGGGTGAATTGTTTAACGTCTCTATAGCTTGTTTCCCCTCTATAAAATGAGGATAATAACAATACTGCCCTCATGAAGTTAGGAGGCTGAAATAAGTTAAAATATAAACTCATAAAAGGGTGCCTGCCACCTAATTAAGCACTCAACTGTTGAGATCATCACCATCTTCATTTTTATAGAAGTTCTAGAAATATTAGTTTTTATTCCCTTCAACTATCCATATTTCTGTAAAACAAACACTGAATATGGGAAAATATGACACAACAGTGAATTTTTATAGACTTGTTCATTAGTAAATTCACAAATTATGTTTTATGTTTAATAAATGGTATTGAACTAAAAGTTCTGTCACCTTTTTAAGCAGATACCAAATAAACAAAAAAGTGATTGGTGAAACCAGTTTTTTCTCATGCCTCTGACACAGATGCGTATGCCGTTAGGTATAGACTTGTGCTTTTTGCCTTAAACAGCCCAACACTTCTAGCATAGCCACAATAATTTCTAGCATAATTCTTAAATATTAAATATTGAGTATACACATCTTTGTCTTATAATATTTTTAACTATTTGAGTTTAGACTCAAATATGACATACACATTAGAATAGGTTGATATGTCCCTCAAGTCTCTTTTAATCTGTACCTGCTCTGACCACATCCCCACACCATTAATATTTTTAGTTGAAAATAGGTCTTCTGTCTAAAAAGTTTCCCAAGATGGACCTTCCTAATTTTATCCCCTGGTATCATTTAATATGCCCCTCTATCCTTACTATTTCTTATAAATTAGTCTTGATCATGCTTAATAATTTTTCTTTTGTTTTCATCTGGATGGACAGCTTCAACATGGTAGTGTATACTTGCGTTAGCAAATACTTGTCTTTTTTACATAAAACTGGAGTGATAAATAAAGTTTATTTATGAAGAATGAATGAGTTACTACAAATCAAATTCTTAGATTAGTACCTGGCACACAGCAAGCACTCCATAAACATTGGCTCTTTTATTACACAGCATGCAGTGATTTGTTATCAGACCAGATGAGAACTTTTGAAGAAGTAGTCAAAGATAGTATTTCTGGCTTGGGTGGCTGAGTGGATGTTGATATCATTGACAATATAGGAAATTTATAAAGAGGAAAAGGTTTCTGGGAAATGGGAAGACAATCTATTCAAGTTCAGACATGGTGAGTTGAGTGCTGACGGATAGCAAGGTACCACCGTCACATACAGAACTGCAAACAAGGATTCTAAAATTTAAAAGTTGTGACCAGGAAATAAGATAAAATGTTGAGAGGAAAGGGAGCCCAGAGAAGGTCACATTGTCATAGAAGATTACAAGACCACTTGTATTGGCACTGGATAAAGAGGTAACAATACTTCAAGCAAAAAAAAAAAATGTTGTATGGAAAAAGAGACAGAATCATCACTCTAACTTCTGGTTATAAGAATGTTCTGACTAGGGTTCCTTGGATGATTAGTAGGTTGAGAATCTGACTCTTGATTTCAGCTCAAGTCATGATCTCAGGGCCATGGGATCAACCCCTGTGTTGGGCTCTGTGCAGGGAGCATGCTTGAGATTCTCTCTGTCCATCTCCTTCTGCCCTTCCCTTCCTGCACTCTCTCCTATCTCCCTTTCTTTCTCTTTCACTAAAATAAACAAACAAATCTGTCATTAAAAAAAAAAAGAATGTTCTAGGAAAAAAAAGAATGTTCTGACTAGAAAAAAATCTGTGTGTTGGAAAGTTACATATATAGGACAAAGCTAATTTTGAATGGTTCTGAAATTTAAGAATAGGTAATTCAATTTGAACAGAAAATGGGAAGATATTTAAGAAGCTAGTAAGATAACTAAACTCTATGGTGTGGCAACATCGTGCAAAAATCTATTGTAACAAAATTAGAAAGTAGAAAATGGACTTACTATATTACTATAGAGGTTTAAAATTTATGACAGTTTTAATTCCACCTAAGCTAAAGAGAACACTCCCTAGGTCCTGTGGCTCCAGGCAGTACCCCAGAAGTGGAAGATGGTGTCTTAAGTGACTTCCCATATCCCTTTCTAGCCCACTCTTTTGTGTCTCCTTTTCCTTGAGAAATCAATGCTCTCAAGCTGCCCTAACTATAAAAAAACAAAACTACATTTTTGCAACGATGCCCCATCTTGTTCCCTGAAGCCCTGTGGTTACAACTCCACATTCAGTTCTAGCCTCCCATGCAATCTTTCATTTCCCCCCTACCAACCTATAGATCCCTTATCAATTTCAAGTAATTCATACAACATGGTTAAGTGGTCAAAACCACAGGGGATACTTAATTTAAAAAGAATTTACTAACCCTTATGAATTTCAAGTTGTTAAAGTGTATATTCTCCGTATGTTTTCTATGTATTTATCCTGTCTGGTCATTATCACACTAAGAGACACATCGGCCCAGGACAGCTGAGTGAATAAATTTCTGCTGTGCCACAATTGGATACAAAGCATTCAAACAGACTCTAACAGAACTGCAAGAGTGAATAAAACATAATCTATGCCTTTACTAGATGGTAAGGACTTTACAGTCTAACAGGTGAAGTAGCCAAACATACAACTCATCTCATAAGGCAGATAAGAGCTTTATAAGAATGTTTCTGAAACTTATGTATAGACCCTTACAAACGGAGAAAAAAATGTCTTGTGAACACATGGGTAGACCGCAATTAATTAAATTACTGTATTACTGAAATACATAGAAAAAGCAAAACTATGGATAAGGATAAACTCTTCCTGCTATTAGATCTAATTCAACATAATACCAAAACAAATCTACAAAGTATGCACATAAAAGCTACAAAATTAGGAGTACCTGTGTGGCCCACTTGGTTAAGCATCCAGCTCTTGATTTCAGCTGATGTCATGATCTCAGGGTTGTGAGACTGAGCACCCAGTCAGGCTCTGAACTGGGCATAAAGCCTACACAAGATTCTCTCTCTCTCTTTCCCTCTGCCTGTCCCACAACCCAAACTACACATGTTGTCTCCATCTCTCTCCCCATCTCCCAAAAAAGCCATAAAACAAACAGATTTCAAACTGGTACCATATGATGTTTTCACTAAAATGATATCACTGTACTCAACATGGTGGAATATGGTATTGATTGCTACTTCCCCATTATTTTCCAATTACATTTGAGTTTGTCATTTCTATCTTATAATCTAGTGTTCCCTAAACAATTTAATATTGCCATCATTTCTTTCCACTCAAACTACTACAAAGCTTTTAGTTCACTCTGATGTCATCTGGCCTTCATTTGGTACAAATGAACCATTTGTACATGTCAAATCTATTTTTGTCCTTTACTTATTAGACTGACATAATTAAATACAATCATAGTCCTGAAAGTACATGGTAGTAATTTGTTATAAGGTAAGCCTCTCAGGTGATAAAATATGCTTGTATTCACTTCTTTTATATTAACCTTTGTGAATTATTGCAGCAAACCCTCTCTCCACAGAGAATGTATCTACATACTCAGGTCTGAGGTAGTGTTGGAAGTGTTGAAGAACACTGCTATGACAGATATAAAAAATACTAGAAAGGCAGAAATGATGAGGATATTAATTCCAACTGTAAGGGGATCCAGAGATTTTACGGAGGAGGTAATATTTGAAGGGAACTGTGACATTTGAGCTTACTGTCAAATGTGTAAGTTTTCTAAAATTTCCTTTCTATAAACTCAACACTAAAAATATGAAAGAACTGGAGTAAAAAAAAAAAAAAGACACCCAGAAATATTCAGTAATGGGGGCAAAAAAAAGATAAAAACCATGAATTTTATGAATAAAAGTCAAGTATTTTTTCCTGAGATGAAAGCAAATCTGAGAATAAAATTATAAACTTTAAATGTGCTATTCATAAATAGATAGTACACTTTGCATGTGGAAAAGTTTACTTGTACTACCTTATATTATGATGGAAATATAACTACTGATGTAATGTTTTCAAAATGCACTTGAAAAAATGCATCCACATAAGGACAGCATCAGGAATATTTGTATTAAACTTAATACAAGTTTAAAAAAAATTGTTTGAGAGTGAGAGCACATGAGGAGAGGGAGGGAAAGGGGGAGACTCCCAAGCAGACACTGTGCTGAGTGTGGAGCCTGACACAGGGCTTGATCCTACAACCATGAGATCATGACCCAAGCTGCAACAGAATCAGACTCTTAATTGAATGAGCCTACTTAAACTTAAAAAAAAAAAAAAATCTATAACATGCTAACCTAGGTGCACTTTTGATGCTATAGAATAAGAATTTTCTATTTTTATCAAAATCTTTCCTCTTCTACAGCTTTTCCTTTGCATATTTACAGAAAAATCATAAGAATCAAATTTCATAATTCTATAAATCATCTATATCAACCTTCCTCATCTCTGAAACACGTTTTGCAGATTATATTTGTATTTTATCTGCTCCTTAACTAACATTTGGAAGTCTGCATTGGTGTTCTAGAAACTGTGAGAGAAGAGAATCATGTACCAACAAAATTAAATTTCAAGCCACTTTAATTCAGAAAACATTTACCTCATCTAGGTGCTACACTCACTACCAATTACAGCAAAAAAACCTACCAGACCAAAGCAGAAAACTTTCTCTTCTATTCTCTCATGCTTCTATAATTATTCCTAGACTATGTTAAGATTATTGCCTTTTTCTTTTTTTAAGCATATTTATTGAACAGTATATCATTTAGAATTTTTAGATTAGAATGGGTTTTTAAACCAAATGAGCATATAACATTGTATACTTCCACTTGTTCAAAGAAGTTTAGTTGGGCTCTGCAGCATAGTATCATTCATATCTGCAGTCACTCACACAGAACACCATGCATGCTTTTAGCTCCATTAATGGTATAATGGTGTAATGTTTGCTGGAGAAGCACTAAGGGGAGAGGGTCATTTATCCAATATACACATCTGCTTTGGTATTTAAAAAGTAGAAAAATAAAGGCCAGTGAATACATGGCAACTTCTGGAACAATTCCTAGAAATGGCTGATTTCTCTACTCTGCAAATAATGGCTTATCTATCCCTAGAACACATTGGGAAAGACACTTGAACTTTTTTGAGTCTCAGTTTAATTATCTGTAAGTTCTAATAATAAAGGCTCAAATAGAAAACACCTACCTACCATCTTTAAAAATGAATAAGAAATATTAGATTTGTTCTTCCTTTCTCAACACTTATAGAAAATATATTTTTAAAATATTTAACCAAAAAACCATGACAAAATAAGAATAAAAGAAAGAAAAAACACATATGATATTAAAAGAATTGTTTGCTAGGTACCGAGCATTTCCAAACTTCTTGGTAAGTAAACTTCTACAAGATCTAAACATTAGACTCATTTATTTCCTCAAATTTTATATTTCAACAGTACTGGACCAAAATATTTACATGTCCTGGAACATATATGTTCTTTCCAAATCTATATGCCTATTTCCTTTTTCTGGATTCTCTTCCTTTAAAAAAAACCAACCTTTTATTTGAGCATAGTTGACACAAAATATTACATTAGTTTCAGGTGTACAACATAGTGATTCAACAAGTTTATACATTATGCCGTGCTCACCATAAGTGTAGCTATCATCTGTCACCATCAACATTGGCTATATTTCTTATGCTGTGCCTTTTATTACTATAACTTATTCATTCCATAATTGGAAGCCTATGTCTCCACTCCACTTCACACATTTTGCCCATTCCCTCATCTCCCTCTCCTCTGGCAACCATCAGTTTGTTCTCTGCATTTATAGGTCTTATTATAGCCTTTTCTTTATTCATTTGTTCCATTTTTTCATGAGTGTTTTGAGTGAAATCGCATGGTCTTTGTCTTTCTCAATCTGACTTATTTCACTTAGAATAATCCCTCTAGGTCTATCTTGTTGTCACAAATGGCATGATCGCATCCTTTTTATGGGTGCACAATATTCCTGTGTGTGTGTGTGTGTGTGTGTGTGCGCGCGCACACGCGCATGTATGTACCACATCTTCCTTACTATTTATCTATCAATGGACACTTAGGTTGCTTCCATATCTTGGTTATTATAAATAATGCTGCACTAACAAAGGGGTGCATCTATCTTCTGGAATTAGTGTTTTCTTCCAATTCGTGCTTCAAAAATCTAGCTGAAATGTCATCCTTCTCTGTAAAGGTTTATTTAGTCTCCTTCCCTAGACACAGTGAATCATTCCTTTTCCTATTTTTCTCTTAAAATCCAACCTATTAAAGTAAAAGCAGAATTCAGTAAAAATAAATAAAATATAAACAAACCAAATACATTTTAACAATGGCATAAACTTTGTCAAATTACTTTGGTGTGTCAGGATTAGTTTTAGGCATGAGTGACAGAAAACCCAAAACCAGAGGCTTACAAAAAAATAAGTTTATCTCTGTCATATCAAAGAAGTCCAGATGGAAAAAAAAAAAAAAGAAGTCCAGATGGAGACACCAGTGTAGATATGGAAAAGGTAATATCCTGAAGATACTAGAGACTTTCTCTTTTGTTTCTTGCCCATTCCTAGTTTGGGGTTTCCACTTATTTCCAATTATCATGTCCACATTTCAGCCAGCAAGGAAGAAGGAGGGAAAAGGAGGGAATGCAACCCTTCTTTTAAGTTGTATGTAGTACTTCTGCTTATTTATCTCTAGCCAAACCTTAGTCCCAAGATCACATGTAGATGTAAGGGAAGCTGGGAAATATTTTTACTCCAGGTATTGATATGCTAGGAGAAAATTAGCAGATGGGGAAAATCAACATTAAGAGACAACCACCAGCCACTATGACACTTGGTTATATCTTATCTCTGGAAGGCAGTCGACATTTTAAATTTGCTATGTGCGGCCATTATTTCTAGTAGCATGTACATTGTAAAATTGTGTAATAATTCTTTCTAAGTTTCAATTTTTAATTATTTTTAAGACTTATGTATTTGACAGAACACAAGCAGGGGGAGCAGCAAAGGGAGAGGGAGAAGCAGGCTACCTATGGAGCAGGGAGCCCGATGCGGGACTCAATCCCATGACCCTGGGATCATGACCTGAGCTGAAGGCAACTGCTTACCTGACTGAGTCACCCAGGCACCCCTTCTCTGTCTTTAACAACAACAAAAAAATCTTTATTTATTTGTTTTTTAAGTGATCTCTACATCCAAGGTGGGGCTCAAACTCATGACCCCGAGATCAAAGAGTTGCACACTCTACTGACTAAGCTGCCCAGATGCCCCTAAATTTCAATTTTTAAATGAAATATTTCTGTTGCTACAGACTGGTCTCTATAAAACTTAAATAATATTTACAATAAAATTACAAAGGGAAAAAGGGACATTAATAAAATCATAAAAGGCTTGGGGCACCTGGGTGGTTCAGTCAGTTAAGCATCCAATTCTTGATTTCAATTCAGGTTATCATCTCAGGGTTGTAAGGTCGGCCCCCATCAGGCTCCACACTGGGCATGGAGCCTGCTTAAGATTCTTTCTCCCTGCCCCTCTGCCCCTTCCCCTGCTCATGCACATGTGTGAGTGCTCTCTCTCTCTCTTTAAAAACAAAAAACAAAACAAAGCAAAACAAAAGGATAAAAGGCCATTTTATTTTAAGAGTTGGTCTGTAACACATTATTAAAATATATTTAAAAAGGTTAAATCATAATATTTAAAAACATAGATAGGGGTGCCTGGGTGGCTCAGTGGTTAAGCCTCTGCCTTCGGCTCAGGTCATGATCCCAGAGTCCCGGGATCGAGGCCCACATCGGGCATCGGGCTGCCTACTCGGCGGGAAGCCTGCTTCTACCTCTCTCACTCCTACTGCTTGTGTTCCCTCTCTGACTATGTTTCTCTCTGTCAAATAAATAAAATCTTAAAAAAATAAACAAACAAACATAGATAGTATATTAATAAAATTACATATTAATAAACTGCATGTAAGTGAAATTGCATAAATACTCTCAAAGAAGACAAAGAATCTGGAAAGATTTGAGAAGAAAAGATCTGAGTTATTTTATTATACTTCCTATAAATGCTGTTTAGAGAGTTTTATTTAATTAATTAATTTATTTTATTTCTTAAAGGTTTTATTTCTTTGAGACAGACAGCAAGCAAGAGAGCACAAGCAGGGGGAGAGGGAGACAGAGAAGGAGAAGCAGGCTCCCTACTGAACAAGGAGCCTGACATGGGGACTGATCCCCTGGACCCAATCCCAGGACCCAGGGATCATGACCAAAGGCAGATACTTTAACGGACTGAGCCACCCAGGCACCCCAATGCTGTTTAGAGATCTTTAATCAAGTAGATGTGATCACAAAACAATACTAAAAATTATGGTGGAATAAAGCAAAATCAGGTTAGGCTAAGATCTCATACTATGTGACTTGAGAAAAGTAACTTTACAGATGATAATATGATTATGATGAGGGTTCAAAAGAATTTAGTATGTGTCAGCCTCAGTGCTATGCTTTATAAGCATGATGTCACTTAACATTCACAGCACTCCTACAGATATAAATATTATCTCTGTTTTAGAGAGGAAAAAAATAGATCTTAGACTATGTAATGGACTCAAGGCCAACCCTTAAACAAAGGTTTTTCTGACTTCAGTTCATGCTCTTAACACATATTACCTTCCTTTAAACTCGCTGGACCTTGATTTTCTCATCTGCTGTATAAGGGGAATGTGGCACAACCTGAACCATTTGACAGATTGTTCTAACCTTTTAAGATGTTAGTACTCTAGTGAGGTCTGATTCTTTCCCTAAATAAAAGCACATCATATCAAAAGATCTGATCAGCCTCTTTGCTGAATTCATATGTCAATTAAGTTATCATAAATATATGTAATGTAGAAAGTAGAAATTTATTTACTATAACTTATAGACAAAAGGGCCACAATGTGTGAGAAAGGTAAATTTGGATGTTTGGGGTATATCCCTGACATGTACACCTGATTGCATGTCCCTTCACATATGTGTGAAGATGCCATATATAAAGTTAAGAGAGAAGGAAGAAAGTTAACAAACATTATATTTAAATCTTGCATAGCAATCCTTTTAAATGTAAGCAACATCATTTTACAGGTGAAGATACTGAGGAACAAACAGGCTGACTTGCTAAAAGTCACATAACTGGTATAAGGGGCATCAATATTTGAACTTTCTCTAGTCCTTTTTAAAATAAAGAAGGGGGGACACCTGGGTGGCTCAGTCGGTTAAACACCTACCTTCAGCTCAGGTCCTGATCCCAGGGTCCTGGGATCGAGCCCCACATCAGGTTCCCTGCTAAATGAGGAACCTGCATCTCTCCTCACCCCTGCCTCTCTCACTGTCTGCCTCTCTTTCCTTGTCTTTCAAATACATAAGTAAAATCTTTAAAAAATAACAAAAATAAAAAATAAAAAATTTTTAAAAGATTTATTTATTTATTTTACAAAAAGAGTGAGGAGGCAAGAGGGGGAAGGAAAGAGAGAATCTTGAGCAGACTCCCTACTGAGCATGGAGCCCAGTAAGGGGCTGGATCTCACCAGCCTGAGACCATGACCAGAGCTAAAATCCAGAGTCAGATACTTGAACAACTGAGACATCCAGAAGACCCAAACTCATTCTATAATTCTAAAATCTACATTCTTTCCCATCCACATTGCTTCTCATGGTTCGCCTTTGGATATTCATGCATTAATATCCTTATTTCAATTTTAATATAGGGAAACTAAAGATACTAATTAATTTAGCTCTTTTCTGGGGTATTTATGATTACCAGCAAACATTGGCTAAATACTCATTTGCTTAGCACAGTGAAAAATATATACTAAAATACATAAAAATGAGAATATATGTTATCAGTAACATAGAAAAAATAAAAAATTAAGCATTACCAAATTACTAGGGAAAGAGAATCACTTTCAATTAGGATGCTTAGGGAAGTCCTCAAAGAGATGATTACATGTCGACAGGGTATTAGAGGAGAATTCTAAGTTCATCAGAAAAAACTAAAAGCCTAAAATGGAAAAACGATATTCTAGGGAAAGGTGCCTAATTAGCTAAGCCAGTAGAGCATTTAACACTTGATCCTGGGGTTGTGAGATTGAGCCCCACGTTAGGGGTAGAGATTACTTAAAAATAAAATCTTAAAAAAATATATATTCTAGAGAAAGGGAATGGCATGAAGGTAAGTATGAAGGCAAAATGAATTTTCAATGTGGACTATGTAGTCCACATAGGGTAGAGTGTAGGATTCTTCTTTAACAATAGAATATTCAGCTGAGCAATATGTTACAGCCAAAGTGAGGAGGAGCTTGAATACCATGTTAGAATATGTAGATTTGATCTTGGAGGAAATGGAAAGTTACTAAACATCTTCAAGTGGAGAAGTAAAAGAGTCAGAGTAATGTTTTAATAAGATTAAAATGAAGATG
Organism: Spilogale gracilis; assembly: GCA_004023965.1. Classification (NCBI taxonomy): domain Eukaryota; kingdom Metazoa; phylum Chordata; class Mammalia; order Carnivora; family Mephitidae; genus Spilogale; species Spilogale gracilis. The sequence goes on along the minus strand of PITA01021275.1, from coordinate 19,677 downwards.
TACAGACTTCAAGGGAATTGATGATGGCCAGGAAGATGGTAGATCAGTTAGAAGATCTGAACATTTCTATGGATTGTAACTTGGGAAAAACAGAAATTCTCCTGAGTTCTGAAAATTTATGGGGCAAAACTATAAAAGATGCATATTATATAATATACAAAAACTCATTACAGCTTCAGCTCTGAAACGATCTATATCTTCCCCCTGCTAGGCCACAATATTCTACTCTTTTAGCTATTACTTTATCATCTAATTTCATCAGCTTATCTACTTCTGACTAGTCCATTTTCTCCATTTTCTCTGAACCTATCAGCCCTTCCCTGGCCTCACTTTATTTCTGCCCCATGGTCAGCACTTGAACACTCTCCACAGTTGCTTCAATGGGAGTTAGTGTTGCAATCTACCCTCTTTTCTTGACTCAAGGGCTGGAGAAGGCCTCATGATATTATTACAAAATAAGGTTTTTTACTATCAGTCACTTATGACCATCTCAAGTGACTACTTCTTAGTCTTTAACTTATTTTATAACAGATAATATTGGATACTACCTTTCTTCCTGAAATTCTTGAATTCAGAACAACTGCAATTACATACTCTCTTAATGTTACCCTAAAAATGTACAGTGAGAGTCAGCATTTCCAAATTAAAAATCTTTTTCATCCAATGCCAATGTTAACCTCCTTGATTATAAAGTACTCAATGTTAGACAGAAGGTTACTACAGAAAAATGTTAATATTTTGTTGTAATCTATTCAGTTAGGGCAATAAAGTTCTGATTAAGAAAAAAACAAACAAGCAACAAGCTGCATATCAGAGATAGCTAAAGTGATCCCTTAGGAAAACGAATGAATATGAGATAAACATCTGAACATATGTATACTTGATGATGATAAAGCCTTTAAAAATACAATAAAAGTTCTCTCTAGCCTCTAAAAAATGTTAAGCTTAAAAAAGTAAACCAGTTTTCAAAAAATACTGTTAAAACATAAATACAAAGATTATCTACACATGAATTTACATTTCTGATAATTACCATTTATATAATTAATGAACAATTAGAACAGGATTAAAGCAGATTTAGTAAATAATTTACATTTATTTCTTTGTTATCTAAAAGAATTTTTCAAAAATGCTATTTTTTTTTTACTACTTAGTACTTTTATAATAATGTGGATCAAGGCCTTGGATAAATTTTTTTTAAGAAATGTTATTTTCTTATATATAGTAGAAATTAATACTTTAAAATTAAAGAGGAGAAGTATCAGTTACTTATGAGAACCATCTCTTTTCAACAACTCTCTATATTTGGAAGACTCTATACATCATTTAAATATCAATGAAAAATTTAAGCAAACTTTAAAATCCTTCTAAGGCTGTTTTCACAATCTTTCCTTAATAAATGATTTCAATCTCAAGTAATTTTATTTTTGTAACTTTTTTCCTAATATGGAGTCACCTTAAATGTTCTGTTATTTTTCAGTAAAAAAAATTTTTTAAATAGAATGTTCAGATTGTGATTCACACTGAACTATATTAATATAATTAAGCATATAATTTCAGTAATATATTAAAAGTAATTTTCATTTTAAATATTTTTAAATCATTAAAGCAATATTTTTAGGATTTAAATAACAAGAAGTATGAGATGTGGTTCATTGGAAATGTAAACATTTAATTGCCTATTGAAAGAAAGAATAATAATTTAAAATTATAAATATTTTCCAACGCAATTCTCATTCTGGAGAAAACAATACATCCTTAAAAGAATAATTATCATTTTGGTCTTACTGTGATCAATGTGGTCAATCTTGTGACATCACTGTTGAGAAATCTGCAACAGGAAAACAGAAATAGCATTAAGCTGAATCATATTTGCGTAAGTAATTTCAGAAACTAAAATATTTGTTTAGAATTTTTGTCTTTCTTGATGCCATAAGTCACATTTAAATATTTAAATCCATCTAAAGTTGTCAGGAAAGGTACAACTGGTGTGACACAAATAAAACATGAAGCACTTGCAGGTTGTTTATGGGTCATTATTTAATATAGCATGATAGATTATATTTTGTTTATAGCCAACAACACCCTATGGTTAACATAAAATATTAGTAAATAAGCTATAGGACATTTGGGTTGCTTTTTGTTGTCAAATATTTACTAAAAATAGAATCACAGTGTCTTAAATAACTACAAACAAGAGACAGGTGCTTTTTATAGATAACTTTTTCTCTATGATCAGATTAGCAGTTCATCTTACAGCTAGAATGTGATCAATTTATCAATTAATAGGAGAAATGGCCTTAAGCTTATCCTTATAAAGAGTGACAAAACTAATAAAGATTGAAAATATCATTGGGAAGGAACTATACACTATAAGGCTAAGAGAAGTTTAAGTTAAACTAAGTACCAAACTATAGAGAGCTTAGAGTTCTTATCCCTATAAAATCTAAGCTTTCTGAAATTTCTCAATTAACGAGGCATGACTTATACGGTAAGCTTTTAAACGTTTCATGTTAAAAATGACACGATATTATGGTGTTTTAATATTCATAATAGGCCTTTGTATATGATTTCATCAAATCTTCATGACAATTCATGGAAAATAGATGTTAGAGAGCTTGTCCAAGCATAGAGAACTGAGTTTTCCTTGGTTCCTTTTTTATCTCCCACCTTCCAGCCATTCCATTCTGCCAACACACATATTACCCTCTGATTCCAAAGACCTGCCTTCAAGTAGCTACTTCCTAGCATTATGTTCTTAACTTAAATCTATATAAAGAAGTCTTGTGGGGCATCTGGCTGGCTCAGTCAGTAGAGCATGTGACCCTTAATTTCAGGATCTTGAGTCCAAGCCCTATGTTGGGTGTGGACCCTACTTTAAACAAAACAAATAAACACACACACACACACACACACACACACACACACACACTAAAAAGCCCTGTGATGATAAAATGCCAATACAAAAATTCTTAATGAAAGAAGCAATTATACTTTCTATAAAACTGTAATTCAAAAAGGTATAAAGTTTTTTAAAATAGTTACATTCAAACAATATTTGTGACTGAATAAAAAAAGTAAGTGCACCATTTTATTTTTTAGAAAAAAAATACAAGGTAATTAAGATGTAGTGAAAAGAAGGGCCATATGTACCCCAATGTTCATTGCAGCAATGGCCACAATTGCCAAACTATGGAAAGAGCCAAGATGCCCTTCAACAGATGAGTGGATAAAAAAGATGTGGTACATATATGCAATGGAATATTACGCTTTCATCAGAAAGGATGACTATCCAACTTTTGTAGCTACACGGACTGGATTGAAAGAGATTATGCTGAGTGAAATAAGCCAAGTAGAGAAAATCAAGTATCACATGGTTTCACTTACTTGCGGTGCATAAGAGGTAATATAGAGGACAGTAGGGGAAGGAAAGGAAATGGGAAGTAGGGTAATTCGGGGAAGGAAATGAAACATAAGAGACTTTGGACTCAGAAACAAACTGAGGGTCTTGGAGGAGAGGGCGTGGGGGGATGGGAGAGCCTGATGGTGGGGACTAAGGGCACATATTGCATGGAGCACTGGGTGTGGGGCATAAACAATAAATATTGAAACACTGAAAAAATAAAATAATATATATTAAAAAAAAGATTATATGTATAGTTAAAACTGCATACTATATTTAAACCTCTAAAGCAAATAGCATAAAAAACTAGTAAAGGCATTTCTTCATCATGGTAAAAATTTTTATACATGGTTACTGGGTATGTGCAAATGCATAAGAAAAAAATACATGAAATTAAAATGACACTAGATAAAGTCAGACAAATCTTAAAACGTCCCATAAAAATCCTAAGTGGATTTTACAAGGAAAGGTAATTCTTTAAAATCATCTTGAAGCTAGGAAGCATATTCAAATTACACATATAAAAAGTAATATTACATTTTATGAAAACATAATTCAACTAATATATTGGTTATGTGCTATTTCTCTACAAGTCACCATTTCAGTAAATATGCACAGGGAAAATCTCAACTATATTTATACTTAGAAAACACCTACCAGTGTTAAACTGTGAGATAAATCAGGACATGCAATTACATAAGCAATCTTTCAGTAATTAACATATAACTATCTTTATTTTTCCTCTTCTTCTGCCCCAAATGAAAGTCTTTCTTTATGTAACTGATTTTAACATACACCAAAAAAAATCTCAACGCACACAAAGCAAGGATACCTATCCCTACCTGGCTTACTGAAAAGAGTTAAAGGAATAAATGAATAGAATACCTACTTTTTCTCACCTCATTCAATCTGAACATAGAAATATATGCTGCTTAACCCTAAAATTCATTTATATTGTCATTAAATATTTAATCATTCACTTATATATCAGTTTAATGTTTTTGCTGTGTTTGTACTTTTTAAGGTGTAGTTATACAATTAAAAATTTCTAGGGCGCCCTGGTGGCTCAGTGGGTTAAAGCCTCTGCCTATGGCTCAGGTCAGGATCTCAGGGTCCTGGGATGGAGGCCCAACATCGGGCTCTCTGCTCGGCAGGGAGCCTGCTTCCTCCTCTCTCTCTGCCTGCCTCTCTGCCTACTTGTGATCTCTCTTTCTCTATCAAATAAATAAATAAAATCTTTTTTAAAAAATTTCTATTTTTAAAAAAATCTATTTCTATCACATAAGAAAAATAATCTCACAGGGGCACCTGGGTGGTACAGTTGGTTGAGCATCTGACTCTTAGTTTCAGGTCAGGTTGTGGTCTCAGGATGGTGAGATAGAGCCATGTGACAGGAATGCAGAGTCTGTCGAAGTTTCTCTCTCACTAACCCTTTGCCCCTCCCACCCCTCACTCCACACATACATACGTGCTCTCTCTCTCAAATAGATAGATAAATCTTTTTTTTTTTTTTAAGATTCTGTTTATCTGACAGAGAGAAACACAGCCAGAGAGGGAACACAAGCAGGGGGAGTGAGAGAGGGAGAAGCAGGCTTCCCGCCGAGCAGGGAGCCCGATATGGTACTCGATCCCGGGTTTCCGGGATCTTGACCTGAGCCGAAGGCAGTCACTTAACCAACGGAGCCACCCAGGCAACCCTCAAATAAATAGATAAATCTTAAAAAAAAAAAAAAAAAAGAATCTCACAAATCATACGCTATTTTAGGCTGTTTCAGTATTGGCAGTCTTGGATTACAGACATTCTATCATTCTCTTTTTAAACATTCACAACTAGGGACATCTGGATCACTCAGTTGATTAAGCATCTGCCTTCAGCTCAGCTCATGATCACCGGTTCCTAGGATCAAGTCCCTCATCAGGCTCCTTGCTCAGTGGGGAGCCTGCTTCTCCCTCTGCCTGCTGCTCCCCCTGCTTGTGCTCTCTTTCTCTCTCTCTAACAAATAAATAAATTAAAAAAAAAAAAAGGAAGAGAAAAATAAAGATTAACAACTACACAAATTTTGGCATACATTTTTAAGGTTAATAAAGACTTTTTAAAACTCTAAACATGCTTCTACCATCATCTAGCTATTTCAGATCCTGGCCATTAATATTTTTAATTAGGGAAATTATTCAATAGAAACAAATTACAGGATATGATAAGCAATATTTCTTTCTTTTAGGAGAGAAGCAGAAAATACTTGTAAATATTAGGAACCTATTGGGGAAACTGGTAAAATTGTGATTTACCACCAATGGAATACTTTATTCAGTGCTGTGCAATGGAACTTTCTGCAATAATGGAAATGTTCAGTCTCAGCCGTCCAATACCTAGCCCACAGTCAAATGTTGCTCTTAGACACTTGTCATATGGTTACTGTTACTAAGGAACTGACTTTCAAACATTAATTAATTTTAATTATTTTAACTTTGATTTTTTTTTTAAAGATTTTATTTATTTGTTTGACAGAGAAACACAGTGAGAGAGGGAACACAAGCAGGGGGAGTGAGAGAGGGAGAAGCAAGGCTTCCTGTCAAGCAGGGAGCCCGATGTGGGACTCGATCCAGGGACTCCGAGATCATGACCTGAAAGGCAGTCACTTAACCAACTGAGACACCCACGCGCCCCTAATTTTGATTTAAATAGCCACTGGTAATAGATAGCGGTTACTAAATTAGAACTAGTAGGCAATTCTGACACAGTAGCAGGACTGAATCGTAAATAATTCTCCTAAAAATTTGGAAAATGTTTTTCTCTACTTTTTTATAAGTGGAAAACAAAACAAAGCAAAACACCTCAACTGTGTTGGATAGGCTATGTTCATTTCAGAAAAATTGCTCCAAATTTGGAAAGGAATTATTTTATTTTTGGTTAACTTTCAAGTTAATGTTTGGTGAGAAAAAGAGATTTATTTTATCATCCTTAAAATATCATAGGGCTTACAGTGAGAAACAGTCTTGGGTTGTAGAGAACTGAGTTCTAAACCTTTACAAATTGCATTTATATTGTCTGCTGTTTAAAAGTTTCAGCTTAGGGCGCCTGGGTGGCCCAGTCATTAAGTGTCTGCCTTTGGCTCAGGCTGGGATCAAGCCCCACATCAGCTCCATGCTGGGTGGGAAGCCTGCTTCTTCCTCTCCCATTCCCCCTTGTGTTCACTGTCTTGCTATATCTCTCTTCGTCAAATAAATAAGTAAAATCTTTTTAAAAATAAATAAATAAAAGTTTCAGTTTGCCTTAGGGACTCCTGGGGGCTCAGTCATTTGAGTGCTGGACTCTTGGTTTCAGCTCAGGTCACAATCTCATGGGTCATGAGACAGAGCCCTGAGTCAGGCTCCATGCTCACCAGAAGTCTGCTTAAAGATTCTCTCCCTCGGGTGCCTAGGAGTTGTGTTTCTCTCTGTCAAATAAATAAATAAAATCTTAAAAACAACACAAAATTATAAAAAAAAAATTCCTTACCCCTCGTCCCAGTCATGCACGCCCCCTCTCTCAAATAAATAAATAAATCTTAAAAAAAAAAAATAAAAGTTTCAATTTGCCTTACTTTGTTCAGCTGGATAAAACATGTACGTTATGACTAAAATCTCAATAAAACATAGAAAAAAAAGAAATTTTATTAACAACTTTGATAGTCCTGTACCTTATAAGCCTTTTACTATCAATTGTTTTCCCTTTCTTATTATGTTTTAAGAAAAAAAAGATGAGCAAGTTTTAACAGCAAGACAGAAGTTCTAACTAAGCATATAATATGGTATATATGAAAAAACCCTGCTATTTCAGTCTAAAGTGAGTGTAAAAATAGAAGACATTATACACAATTAATATAAGCTTTGTTAAGCAGCTTTCTCAAGTTGGATAGGCACCAATCAATTTAGATACTTACTTTATATGCAAATAAAGCAATAGAAATCATTTCCTGACCTGTACAAACACTAGTATCCAGGCTAAAAGTTGTTTTCCTGATTTCATGGGGGAAGATACCCAAGGTACAAAAAGAAAGGAAAACAGACAGTGTTAATACATATGGGTTCCAATTCCAAGCAGTATTTTTGCTGCATCATACTCACTGAATGCCTCCTGTCCTCAGTTTCAACTGTGTGTAAGCATGGTGTGTAGTAAAATATCTGATGTGCTTCTTCCCTTAATATTCACAAAGAATGTGAAGGTAATAGTTCCAGTTATTCCAGAAACTGCACATTAAACCATGCTAAAATACATTGAAATAAATAAAAAGGATAGAACCTCCTACCTCCTACCCTTAAAATTGACAACCAACTCCCTGAAGTAAGGTGTTCATACAAGTTACAGAAATGAAATAAACAAAGAGTCCTACAGATGCACCAATTCAAAGCCATCAATTTTTATATGACTGTTTATAATTTTTTTATCAAAAACATTAAGCTCATCAATGCCTAGATCCTGTATGCGGCCACTATTTGGCTTTGAAGACCTCATCAGGCTTTCTGGTAGGGTAAGTAGGCCTCTAATTCAAAAACTGCTATTGATTAATTCAGTATCTCCTGCTAGAAATAATCAGAAGCCCACTATCTTACAATAGAGAAACTCTGAGAGTTAGAAAGTGATGACTCTAGAACCCACTGACAGAAATCTAGGAAAAAATAAATGACAGTTTCTCATTTTAAAACCTCTAACTTGGGGCACCTGGGTAGCTCAGTCGGTTAAGTATACAACTCTTGTTCAGCTCAAGCCATGATCTCAGAGTCCTGGGATTGAACCCCTGGTCAGGCACCATGCTCAGTTGAGAGTCTGCTTGAGATTCTCTCTCTCTCTCTCTCTCTCTCTCTCTCTCTCTCTCTCTCTGCCCTTCCCCCTTCTTGCTCTCTCTCTCTCTCCCCCAAATAAAAAATAATAAAAAATTTAAAAAAATAAATAATAAATAATTTAAAAATTTTTAAAAACCCTAATTTTGTTATATTACAACCTAGAGCAAAGTGAGATTTCCCTTAGGAAAGTTTCCTTAAGTGATAAAGAAAACCAAAAGCAAAAACTAAAAAAGCATTAATAATCTCTTAAAAGCCTTAAAAAATGATTACAAGGATGCTAACTTTTGTCACCCTCTCCAAGCTTCTTACTACTCTCTTCAACTAAACAACTCACTGTCTGTACTACTACTGCAGTAAGACCAAATATAAACAAAGATCATTTAAAAATCACCTCCTGTATGGTCAATGATCTCACATTTCTTATAAAACAAATTATAGTTCTATAAATTGTTAAAATATGTCAATAATTTCACTATTCTTACTGTAAAAAAAAATCTTCCCCTCAAAATGCATCGTATTCCTCATTTGAAATGCTTGTCCTTATTGTTATGTATGATTGAAACTTCTCTAGAAAAGTTGTAATTCCAAAGGTTAACTCACAAAATTTTTAAACAACTAACATAAGTCTTATTACATGAAGGTTAGCTAGAGGTCAGATGGTAACTTCGAAATTTTGCTGATAATAAAATCCATGCAAACAAAGCACAACCGGCTATTAGACTTGGTGAGCCATCTTTTAAAAAATTTAAGTATATATAAGCTGCATGGTTTCCCCAACTTTACCACCATATTCTTTCAACACTAGTTAGCACTTCTCAAAATCTTTACCCACTGGTTCATGGGTTTCTCCTTTAAAGCCATAAATGGTCATCCAGTAGAGGAAGAAAGTGGGTAGCACTGTTAACCAGTGTTGAAACATTCTTGAGGTTAATATATACACAATATCCAAAAATGAACTAATCCCTTGGGTAAAGTAACGTAATGAAGAACTTCATCTGAGAAAAATTATATACTGTTTTGGCTATACTTTTTTTTTCTAACTTTTTTAGGGAATTCAACTCAAATGTAGCAACACAAAGAGGTAAAACCTTCAGGGATTACTATTAATTAAGTTAAACACATTATCTGAATATAATTATAGGGAAATATTAGTTTGTTTTTAAAGATTTTATTTATTTATTTGCCAGAGAGAGAGATCACAGGTAGGCAGGCAGAGAGAGAGGGGGAAGCAGGCTCCCCACTGAGCACAGAGCCTGATGCAGGCCTCGATTCCAGGACCCTGAGATCATGACCTGAGCCGAAGGCAGAGGCTTCAACCTGAGCCACCCAGGCGCCCGAAATATTAGTTTTTATCAAAATCAGAGTCCATCTTAGTCCTACCGATAATTTGCCACTTACAAGACTGCCTTAAAAAAACAAGAACAAAAAAATCCTCACTTTAACAAGCCAACAATTAAGACAAACACATAAGCTCATAGTTTTTTAAGGCTTTCATGTCCCATAACAAAGAGACTAAAATGAAACTATTCCAATCCAAACTTTCAAATATCCAATTCACACTATGGCTATGAAGACTCATGAGGCAGTTAAGCAATGTAACAAGATAAAGGCAAAAAAAAAAAAAATTTTTTTTAGTTAGATCCAATAGCTAAACTTTCTGACACTAATAAAAATAACAAACAAATTTAAAAAACCCTAGATTTCAGATAATATATATTTTCTTCTCTTAAAAAAAACTTTGCCATGAATATTAAGGGCCTTTATAATTAATACTGGTATTTTTTCTTAGAGCCCTTGCATGATTTCATCATCAACAAAAAATGTGGTCTAACACTTTCAGTAATAAATCACATGACTCAGGTCCTCATTCAGAACTTTGGCATATATTCATTATATACCTCAGGCAATCTCTTAGATCTTCAGTTTGCCATACCATAATTATCTACTTTACACTGAGGTTGTGAAGTTTAGTTAATTATGCTTATAAAATTTTAGAGGTACACAGATGAAAGAGAGGTGTAAGGCACTGATATAATTAATTGCTATATACTTAGTGAAAAAAATGCAACTTACAAACATTTAACGGCAACAATCTAGATGAATCTTAAAGACACTACACTAAATGAAATAAACCGGTACTACAGACTGAATGGTTGTGTCTGTCCCTGCCCCCCCGCATAATTGCTATGTTGAAATCCCCAGGATGATGACACTTGAAGGTGGGGATTTGGGGGGTGATTTGGGTCATGACAGCAGAACCCTCCTGGGGTTCTGGAATTTGTGCCCTTAGAAAATAGGAGACCACAGAGAACTTCCTTGTCCCTTCCACCATGTGAAGTTATAGCAAAAAGACCACTATATGTGAATCAGGAAGCAGGGTGTAACCACACACCAAATCTGTCCACACCTTGATCTTGGACTTCCCACCCTCCAAAACTGTGAGAAAGAAATTTCTATTGTTTATAAGCCACCGGATCCATGGTATTTTGTTACAGTAGTCCAATAGGACGAAGGCAGTCACAATAGGACAAACGCAATATGATCCTTAACATGTTGTGATGTGAGGTACTTAAATGAGAGTTACATGAATAGTCAAATTCATAAAACAGTAAGTACAACGGTGATTTGCCAGGGGCTGAAGAAGGGGAGAATGGGAATTTATTGTTCAATGGGTACAGATTTTCAATTTTGGAAGATGAAAAAGTTCTGAAGATGGTGATGACTGCACAACAAATTAAAGGTATTTAATACCATGGAACTGTATACTTAAAAGTGGATAAAATGTACATTTAATGTTAGGTATATTTTATCACAATAATAAAAAAAACTAACAAGTGAAAATCTTATATGAAACACAAACCAATCTAAATTTTTCTTTCACTAATACACACACTAAAATGTTAATCAAATCAAGGGATTCATGTGTTCATTCTTTCAGTAATTATCAAGAGTTTTCAAAAAAAAAAAAAAGAAAAAAAAAAGAGTTTTCTATGTGATAGGCACTATGTTAGACCTGGAAATATGTCAATGAAAAATAAAAAGTCTGTCTTCACAGAATCTATGCAGAAATCGTGGAGACCTACAAAACAACAAAAAAGTACAAAAATTATATCCTTTCTCATTGTGATTAGTACTACAATGAAAGGTAAGGAGATGGGAGTGATGGCAAGAAAGGCCTCTCTGAGATTACTGCCCAGAGATCAGAAAGAACAAATGCTTCTGGTAGAGAAAATAGAAAGTGCCAAGATCCTGAGGTGGAAAAGCTTAGGTGTTTCAAAAAATTACAAGAAAACACAGTGCTGGCGCACAATAAGTTAGAAGTCAATAGTAGGAGAACTAGGCACAGATCACAGAGGACCTGGAAAGCGACAGTAATAGTTTGGATATTATTCCAGGTGTGTTGAAAGCCTTATGGGATGCTTTCACTAAGGCAGTGATGTACTCTGATTAAAAAACAAAAAAACAAAAACACCCTAGTTACTAGTTACTGTATACTGAATAATCTTGGGAAAAGGAGAGGAAGAGATTAAACAAAACAGAATGGTTTAGAGAACTGTAGTAATTCAGGTAGAAATGAGGGGACTATCATGAAAGCCATGTCAATGGTAGAAGTAGCTGGACATTTGCTTACTGATAAACTAAGAGAAAAAGCGTCAAAGTCAAGAATGACTCCAAAGTTTGGGTCAGATCAGTTGAGTGAACAACACTACCAAACACTGAGATGGAGGACACTGAAGTAGGAATAGCTTTGGTGGTAGTGGTAGTGATAGTATTAAGAAATAAAAAATTTGGCTTTGGCAAAGTTAAGTACCCAAGTAAAAAGCTTCAGGAGGGATGACATGATCAACTGTGACAAATGCTGTTGGACAATACTTAACCTGAGGGCTAAGAAATGGCCATTGGATTTAGTGAGGTAAATTCACTGGTGCCCATGACAAGATGGTTCTCAGTGGAATGGTGAAGACAAAAGCATGAATAGGGTAAGTAAAGCAGGAGAAAGTGTGATGAGGAAGTAGAAGTGGCAGCATATATCGGGCTGCCTGGGAGGCTCAGTCGTTAAGCATCTGCCTTCAGCTCAGGTCATGATCCAGGAGTCCTGGGATCGAGCCTCACATCTGGCTCCTTGTTTGGCAGGAAGCCTGCTTCTCCCTCTTTCACTCCCTCTCCTTGTGTTCCCTCTCTCACTGTGTTTCTCTCTGTCAAATAAATAAAATCTTAAAAAAAAAATAAGTGGCATATATGGACAACTGGAGTTCTGTTATAAAGGACTATATAGAAATGATACTGTAGCTAAAAGGGGATGTGGGGTCTTGAAATATTTTTGTATTAAAACAAAACAGTAGAGCATATACATACACTGATGAGATGATCAAGAGAAAAAAAAAGAATGATAATGGGGAAAATAACAGAAACAAAATCAATGATTACTAAGCATTTAATAGATGCATAGATCTGTCTTTGTTGCAAGGAATGCAAAGATAATAAATATAAGGCATGTAATTAATTTAAGGGTTATATGGAAACTACATTGAAAATCAAAGGGGAAAATATTATATATATAATTAAGTTAAAAATCCCTTAGAAACAGTATCATTTTATAATAGAGGTTGTCATGTTAAAAAGATTATGCAAAGCAATGTTGATGTATTTTATGATGTGACAGCAATGTCCTTCCAAGCTATATACATGCAGCTGCACAGTGTAAAAATAATGCCATACACAGCTTTTATTTGATTAAGCACACTGGGGCTTAAGTAGGATCAACATTAGATAAAGAGTAAAGCCAGCAATTTTTAAAAACATCTCCATGGTACTTTCCCCTTTCTCTCCTTTGTATTGACCCACTTCCTCTTTTGGATTTCCAGCACTATCTCTTCTATAACTCATCACTCTACTCAAAACAGAAAGCAACTCACACACCAACTGTTTACATAAATCTTCACCATTTCCAGAGTTCCTTTCTCTGTGTTTATTGATTACTTTCTGCAATGTTCCCTGCCCTCCTTTAAAAAATTAAATATTAGATAGTTATAACAGGTGACGTGGATGAAGGAGTGCACTTGTTATGATGAACACAGAATGTTGTATGGAACTGTTGAATCACTATATCATACACCTGAAACTAATATAACACTGTATGTTAACTGGCTGGAATTTAAATAAGAACTTAAAATGAAAAGAATTAAATAGGTATAAAAAAATCTGAAGGCTATAAAGACAGATGAATAATTACGTATTAGTGTAAATTAATTTAGATGTTACTCAAACACATTTGCATTTTAAGCATTTTTCCCCTCTAAGACTCTTTATTCCTTGTGTATTTCTTTAGATTTATTTATTTATCTGGAGAGAGAGAGAAAGTGTGTGCATGCTTGCACATGCACGCAGTGGGAAGGGCCAGAGAAGAGTCCCAAGCAGACTCCATGTTGAGCCAGGATGCCCGCCAGAGGGCTCCACCGCACAACATGGAGATCACGACCAGAGCCAAAACCAAGAGTCGGGTTCTCAACTGACTGCGCCATCCAGGTGCTCCAATTCCTTGTGTATTTTTATACTTTGTCCTGTTCAAAAAGAAGATATGAGGTAATACACTTAGGTATGTAATATACAAATTAAAATTCGAAATTGTGAGTTAGAAAAATAACATTAGGCCAAGAATAAGGTTAGTTTTAAAATGCATGCCACAAGGCCCTGTACCCTCTGTAATGGGATGACCAAAGACAGGGCTTTGAGGTTCCTGATAGTCAATGCAAAGAAGTGACTGCCATATGAAAGTTTTGTTGTTTATTTTATTCAAGGTACTCATAAACTTAAATCATTTTTTTGAAGGAAGAAAGCTTACTGAGATCTGAGGAAAGTGATTCTATTGAGTTGCCAAAAAGATTCCAGCAATAAGCGACGTAATCAGTTTTAAACAACGATTTCTTTAACATCCCTCAGAGACTGGCCAATGGCATAGTACTTAAGAGCATTTTAGCAGCTAAACAGGGTTCAAGTATGTCACACGTAACTTTACTTCAAGGAAAAGATGTCGAATATTCAACGCAGCACTCTACCTATTTCAGGTATTCCTTCCCAAAATATAATGTTAGAAATCACAATGAATTTTTTTAAATTGAGATAAAATATACATAACATAAAATTCACCATTTTAAAGTGTACAATTCAGTAGTTTTAGTATATTCACAATATTGAGAAACTATTTAATTCCAGAACATTTTTCATCATCACAAAGAGAAACACCATACCAATTAAGCAGACATTGCCCATTCTCCTCTAGACTCTCCCTTACAGGCTCTGGCAATCCCTAATCTATTTTCTGTCTCCATGAATTTGCCTTTTCCGGACCCTTTCACTTAAATGGAATCATAATATGTGAACTTTTCTGTGTGGCTTCTTTCACTCAGCATACTGTTTTTGAGCTCATCCATACCATAGCATATACTGGTACTTCATTCTCTTTTACAGGTAAATAATATTCAACTGTATGCACATTTTGTTTATCCGTCCATTGGTTAATAGACATCTAGGTCATTTCCACCTTTTGGCTATTATGAATAACACTACGAACATTCATGTACAAATTTTTGTGCGGACAAAATGTTTTAGTTCTCTTAAATATATACCTAAGGACAGGAATCTAGGGCTATGTGGTAATTCTGTATTTTCCTTATGGAGTAACTGCCAGACTATTTTCCAAAATGGTTGCAGCATTTTATATTCCCACAAGCCATATATGAGATTCCCAAGTTTACACATCTTTGCCAACACTTATTTTCCATTGTTTTTTTATAGTCATCCCAGTGGATATGAAGTATTATCTCATTATGGTTTTGATCTGCATTTCCTGATGGCTAATGATCTTGAGCACTTTGTCATGTCCTTATTGCCATTTATATATCTTCTTTAGAGAGATGTTCGAATCCTTTGCCCCTTCTTTAATTGGGTTATGTGTCATTTTGTTGTAAAATTTTGTTCACCATGAATTTTTAAACATTTTCATCTATTACCAGTTCTCAGATTAGGAGTGACAAAATAAAATTATAATTTGTGCAAATGATAGAGTATCAAAACTACTTTAAGGCAGAAAACACATCTCTATATGGATCTACTATATAATGCTAACTAATATCAACACAAATCCATACACTGCCTGTGAATTTTCTTCCTCCTCACTATCAAATGTGTTGCCCAGTTAACACTTGCTATCCATAAAGAAGCACATTGTTTTAACATTTCAACAAAAACTGGCAATTGTCAAATAATCAGGGAAAAAGGTGCATATTAAAACAGCATGAAGCATTTCAAAGAAACTAAGAAATGGATTACAGCTTGAGCAAGTAAAGCATAATATTCACATGTTCACTGAGTTCTTCATGCAGACTGAAAAGCTTTAACAAAAATTAAAAACTCTCATATGGAGCTTTAAAGGCAATGTTAGTTTGACTCTTTCAACAATGGCCAAAGATATACCAGTGCCTGGATTACTGTGGTCTGAAGAGGCAACATTTTCCTTTAAATTTCTAGGAATGTAAGATACTGATCATCAAGCTAGTTAGCCAGAAACAATCAGCAACTTCAGTTCAAGGTAAAAAAGATGGTGAAAAGAGCATTTGTGAGTTTCTGAAGAGTGTGATTCTTAAGAGGCAGAATTTGAAACAATAACAACACTGAATTTGCTGGGAGAAGAGGACACATTCATGAAGATCACTTGAATATCTAAGTTTTATTAAATATAATTTTAATTCACTACTGTGATAGTAAATAAATTTTATGATACCATGGATTTCCATGACCTATCCCTTAACATTACTTGGCATGACCCCTCTTCTAACCACTGGCAGCATTTATCAAGAAACAATTAATGTATGCCATCTATTCCATTACAAATTATGTCTTTATTTATAATTTCAATCTATATTTGTGATATCAATGATACACAGCATTACATATTAATGCCATAAAACCTGTTCTCAAAAAATGCATAAAAATTTAAGTTAAAAAAATTCTTATTCTCAAATTGCTAATGAATTAAACAAGCATAAAGTTGGAATATTTCAAAGAGACTAGCTGTTGCTTTTAGTTTCTGAAAAAATTGTGAAGTGAGCTATTCAGGATGAAACAATGATTGTTTTTGCAGCAACCCAAAGAATAATCAACATACAGCAAAATGTGCAAACTATATTGTTTCTTTTCTTATCATATACCTAAACAAAATAGGCAAAGAAATTTCATTACACAAAAACGGATTTAATGCTGAACTTCAGTATTTATCCACTTGATCAGCAAGATTTCCAATATTAAGCAGAAATAGTATAAAAAGATGCAAATATTCGCTTCTTTTTTGAACTTGGTAGATACAGAATTTTTTTAAAACAAAAATATATTAAAAATATACCTAAAATTTCTCATGATAAAAAAATATATTTTGGGGGACAATAGAGTGGCTCAGTTGGCTAAGCGTCTGCCTTCAGCTCAGGTTATGATCCCAGGATCCTGGGATTGAGCTCTGCATCAAGGGCTCTGTTCAGCAGGGAGCAGGGAGTCGACTTCTCCCTCCTTTCTCCTTGCACTCCACTGCTCCATGCTTGTTCACAGGCACACGCACGTGCTCTCTCTCTGAAATAAATAAAATCTTAAAAAAAAAAATATATATATATATGGACATATATATAATTATATATAGCTGTAATATATATATTTTCGACTCAATATTTTAAAAATGATTTCACTGTTCTAATTATTGTTACAGTATTTCAAAATGTATATGTTAAAATTTCACCATTTTCAGCTATTAATTCATCTGAGAGATAATTTTTTGTTTTGTTTTCTATCTTAATCCAAAGAAGCTAAGTCAGAATAGCAAGATACAAAAATGTTCCATGAGGGGCGACTGGGTGGCTCAGGCAGTTGAGTGTTGGACTCTTGATTTCCACTCAGGTCATGGTCTCTGGGTCATGGGATCTGGCTTGTCCCTCTCCCTCTGCTCCCCCCCTCCAAAACAGATAAATAAAAATCTTAAAAAAGAAAAAATGTTCCATGATAGGGATGCCTGGCTGGCTCAGTCAGTAGAGAATGTGATCCACTCTCGAGGTTGTCACTTTAAGTCCCAAGTTGGGTGTAAAGATCACTTTAAAAAAAAAAAATCTTGAAAAAAAAAGTTCCAAGATAAAGCAGTAAGCCTTTCACAGTGTCTGATACATGGCTTTTCAATACACATCTGTTAAACTAAGTTGTGTATTTCATCTGTGCTTCAACTTCCTATGATGCACAATACCAGATATGGAGAATAAAAATTCTGATCTTGGTTTAAACTTTAAAACTTAAGTTTTTCTTACTTAGAAATCAATTTCACTTTAAATATGGTCAATTTCATTTCAGTATTTTAAATGTGATTTCATTGTAGAGATGAGGGCAAGAGATTAAAAAAATAGATTCATATTCATTTTGAAAGTTCTCCAATTTATCATCCTGAGGGGAAAATGATCCCACTTTAAATGACCTTTTCCCATCATTTCTAGCCCCAGGCCACTTTTTACCCTGTCTTCTCTCCTTCTGTGTAGAGAAAAGCAACTTCTACCAGAAACCCTTTTCTAAACTCTGCCAACTGTCTTCCAAACCCAATGTCAACTTTCAGCACCCCTCACAGCCTGGATAAGCGTGGTGATCCTAATATCCCTTCAGATGCATGCATATCTCTTTCACTAATTAATTTATCTCATATTATTAGGATCTTCTTTTCATAAAAGCAAAGGATATGTCTAAGATATAACAGATGCTTGTGGTATAAGAAAAAAAACACTTGGTCTTTATCCCCAACACAGAGCTCCAAAAAAGTTCTGGAATTTAAAGATTTTGTTTTATTTGGGAGGGAAGGAAAGAGACAGCAAGCAGGGAGAGGGGCAGGAGGAGAGGGAGAAAAAGAGAATCCCAAGCCGACTCCGTGCCCAGCACAGAGCCCAGACAGAGGGCTCAATTCACAATCCTGAGATCATGACCTGAGCCAAAACCAAGAGTAGGATGCTCAATCAACTGAGCCACCAGTTACTCCAAAAGTTCTGGAATTTAAATTTACTACCTCTGGGGCACCCAGGTGTAGTAATCATAATCTCAGGGTCATGAGATCAAGCCCCACTTCAGGCTCTGTGCTGAGCACAGAGTCTGCTTGAAATCCTCTCTCCTTCTCACCCCTTCCTGAACTTGTCCATGCTCTCTCTTTCTCTCTAAAATAAATAGATAAAATCTTTTAAAAAATAAAAATAAAAATAAATTTACTACCTCTGGGTGGTAGATAGAAGGTTAAGTAGATAGCTTCAGAATGAGGGCTGGTCACCTGAAAAACCAACACTCGACTAGAGGGCTAAAACTTTCAGCTCCACCATATCCAAAGACAGGTAAGGGGCTTGAGATTGAGTTTAGTCAATAAGGGGACAATGTTTTAAACAATCATATGTATGTAACCTTCATAAAAACCCTTAAATGATAGGATATAGAGAGCTTCCATGTTAGTGAACAGATCCACATGCTGGGAGGCTCATATACACTGACTCCATGGAGAAAAAAGATCTATGCTCACGATCCTTCTGGATATCACCCTATATACTTCTTCTGTCTATTCATCTATAACCTTTATTATAAACTGTAGTAGTAAGTACAACACTTTCTTGAGTACTGTTGAGGCCTGAAGGATGGGGTCATGGAAATCCGTGATTTGCAGGTGACCAGGCAAAAGTGTGGGTAGCCTGGAGATCCCATCTGCAGCTGGCATTGGTGGGGGCAGGCTTGCAGGACTGAGCCTTCACTTGTAGGATCTGCACTAACTCTGAATAGTATAAAAATTGAATTAAATTGCTGGAGACCCAACTGGTGTTACAGAATCAAGGAATTTGTTGTTCAAAAAAATACTCAATAAATTCATTTTGGGAAAATGAATAAATGAGTGAAAAGTTAATTTAAAAAGAAGTAAACCATATTTAACTTACTAACATGTAGTCATTCTTGTATCATTTTTTGTTTTCCCTTTTTTGTTATTCCTTTGTATTTAATTTCCCTATATAGACAATGCTTGCTTTTAAGCCCTCCTCTTTTAAACTGAGTACCACTTTCAAGTTTGCCAAAACTTATACCAAAGTCTATCACCAAAATCAAAATTTAAAAAAAAATTGATTCTCCTTTATGAAAGATGGAGAATTTAGCATGGACTTACTTGTCTCTTATTTTATTTGTTATAAGTAACTTCAAAATAAAGATTGTTTTTAATTAGAATTTTATTTGCCAGAGATTAACAGAGTATTTAGACATGAAATGTACTCATGAGCTGGAAGAGAAAAACACTGCGAGGGAAATAAATGTCATAAAAAGACTGGAAATTGGAAGAGAAGAGGGGAAAGATATTCCTAGAAAACTGGAAATAGGAACATAGAACAGGAGAGAGGAATACCAAATTTGGC
>PITA01021274.1:0-33074 GCA_004023965.1 Spilogale gracilis | reverse complement strand
TGGGTGGCTCAGTTGGTTAAGCCACTGCCTTCGGCTCAGGTCATGATCCTGGAGACCCGGGATCGAGTCCCACATCGGGCTGCCTGCTCGGCGGGAAGCCTGCTTCTCCCTCTCTCACTCCCCCTGCTTGTGTTCCCTCTCTGGCTGTGTTTCTCTCTGTCAAATAAATAAAATTTAAAAAAAAAAAAAAAAAAAAAAAAAAAAAAAAAAAAAAAAAAAAAAAAAAAAAAAAAAGATTTAGGGAAAGAAATCACCAAGTTACCTGGGCTTTTTCCTATAGTGCACTTGAAATCTCTCAATTTTATAATTTTTATATGAAATATCACTGTACTCTGCCATGAATCAGATGGGCAATTTAACTATTTAAATTGCCTTATATTAACTGCCTTCAGTCCAATGTTCATAAAGGTTGATATTCTTGGGTGGGACACATTTTTTCCATAAGGCTGATGTTCTTATTAATGTAGTCATTAAAGTGTTTTGTTAATATGTTCATAAAGTTTCTCCAATTGCCAAGTCCAAAACTGGAGTGTTCTAAATTTCCAGCATATTAGCCATTGCTATGTTGAACCATGAAATTGCCAATTTTTGGCCAACATAGTTCAACCTAATACTAATTTATTTAATTTGGATTTTTTTTAATTTGGATTTTAAAAGATAAAGCATAAGTACTGTCAATTAACAAACATTTTTCTCTCAAACACTTACCTCTCTACTACAATCTGAAGCATAATTTTGTACTATACGTAGTCTTTCATATTTTTGAAAATGTAGACCTGAATCTGTGTTTAAGAATAACTTTCCGGGGCACCTGGGTGGCTCAGCTGGTTAAGTGACTGCCTTCAGCTCAGGTCATGATCCTGGAGACCCGGGATCGAGCCCCACATCGGGCTTTCTGCTCGGCGGGAAGCCTGCTTCTCCCTCTCTCAGTCCCTCTGCTTGTGTTCCTTCTCTAGCTGTGTTTATCTCTGTCAAAATAAATAAATAAAATCTTTTAAAAAAAAGAATAACTTTCCATCAGAGTGCCTGCATCGATCTGTCAGTTGGGCATCAGACTCCTGATGTGGGTTCAGGTCATGATCTCAGGATCATGAAATGGAGCCTTGCATCCGGCTCAGCACTAGGTGTAGAGCCTGCTTAAGATTCTCTATTTCCCTCTCTATCTCCCCTTCCCTCACAAAAATAGTTAATTTGAAAAAGACTAACTTTTCATCAGTTTGACTCAGCAGTTCTTGAATAGCCACCCATTCCAACCTTGAGGGAACCACAGTTTACATGCAAAGTCCAGGATGACATTCAAAAGCAAGAAGGACATATACATGTTTTATTTTTTTCTCAATAATCTTTAAATTCTACTTCAAGTGGCTATAAGGAATTTTATATAGAAAATGGTTATAATTCTCTTGCCATATAGTACAGAGCCCTAAGGAATGCAGGAAAATTCAGCTCCTGCCAACATCAGGAATTGATAGAATAGAAATAATTGTAAATGATAAATAATATCTTTCCATAACAATATTTACTTTTTGATTAACATCCAGTTATCAAGATGTGGACAGAGATTTCAGAAAAGGGGTTTATTTTGTCAATATAAAAAAAAGAAAATACAATCTACAATAATTTACTATGAAATATTATTTTAACAAATGCTCAAAGCTTGAATTGCTAACTTGGAAAGAGTCCAACTGATACATATTTATCTTTTACTGGTTAACTCTGTCCCAGACTTAACCAATATGAAATATTTCTCTTTTTCCATTATTGCCCGCTAATACCATTCATTTAACACTCATGCTGTCTTGTTTTCCTAATTTTGATACAAAAATCTCATTTACTAATTCAGTACTCCTTAAGGAGAGAGACTGTGTCTGAAATATGTTTCTCTCTCAAAGTCTTATACATTGCAAACATCCTTACACACCAGAACTAATGTCTCTTGTTTAAATCAACTAATTTTTTTCCCTTGACCATTTCAGTTGTTCCCATCTGCATCCTTCGTGTTCTAGCTCTGCTATTTCTAGAGAAGCAATGCCCTCTAGAAATGCCCAAACCATATACAGTAGCCTGGGTGGCACACCAGAGTTTTGTCCCAAACCCTAACCCAGGTAATACACAGATTCAGGCACTTGAAGGAGCTGTGTTCAGTGCAAATGTATATAGGTACTACATTTATCAGAAATTCATCAGGCATTAGCTCAAAATACCTAATGGCCGGTTAAGATATTCCAGGTCTTATTTTTAGTAATACAAACATATTTAATGTTGTTAATCTTTCAAAACTGTGTTAAGATCTATGTATGAATTGAGTCACTTCACTAAAGAAATTCACTCTCTGTGGGAAGATACAAACCTAGGACACTCAAGTTTTTGGGTTTTGTTTCTGTTTTTTCTGTGTTTTCAGAAAGGGGGCTGGGGGGAGAGGGAGAGAGAGAATCTTAAGAAGGCTCTGAACCCAGGGCAGAGCCCAACATGGGGCTCAACCTCATGACCACAAGATCATGACCTGAACTGAAATAAAGAGTCCCACACTTAACCAACTGAGCCACCCAGGTGCCCAGAAATTCAAGTACTTTTCATATGATCTAAAGGAATTTCCATGAGCAATAACTTTCAAATGAGTACCCAAATAGTTTCTGCCTTAATTTTGATTATTACTGTCAAGTAGAACACGGACACATTTCCAAGGCTGAAATCTAAGGTAATTGTTCAGGTAATTAAAGTTAAAAATCAAAATAATCATCTAAATAATTAAAATTATACGTTGACTATTATTTTGTTGTGGACTCCTGGGTCTGAGCTTCATTGCCTGTTTCTATCACTATCGTAACTTGGGTGGACTTGGAATGGTAATTTAGTCTCTCCTAGTGTGTTTTCTCTTATCCAGATAAACTCCTACTACATGTTCATCTACCTGAGAGAGGGATTTTGAAAAATTACAATAAAGGTGTCTCAAACTTGGCACTGATATATTGGGCCTGATAATTCTTTGCTGCAATTCTGTCAGTATAGGACATTCAACATGTCTGGTCTCTACCCACCAGATACCTGGAGCACGTGGACACACACACACACACACACACACACACACACACACCACAATTTTAACAATCAGATATGTATCTAGACATTGCCAAATGTCCTTTTTTAGGGGAGTGGGCAACAAAGTCACCCCCAGCCCCAGTTGAAAATGACTGAACTGTTTACATAAAAGCCTTCATATACATGAAGTATATGCGGATTACTTAGGATGTGCCAGACACTGTGGCCAAGTCAAATAAAACGTGATTCATGTCCTCGCTGGGTTTATAGCCTAGTAAGGCAGACGGATAAACAAATTGATATTTGCAGTGACCACAGTTTGAGAGCCTGTTGGGGAGGAGAGGTGGGGAGCCTAACATTTAGATATTAAAAAGTGGAAGCCACAGGAATCGGTGATTGAATAGATGTGGGGGACAAGTAAAGGGAGGAGGAAAAATAAATGTCAACAATGGCTCGTTATTTAGTACCAAAGTCCAGGAGTTTTTCCACAAAAATAGTTACATTTCCCAGAAGAAAATTCATACTGCCTAAGTGTTCATAAAATAAATAATGACTTCATTGTGACTGCTTGAATTTTAACCAGTGGGAGAACACACTTAGACAAACTACTCCATTTCTTTCATCCAGTTTGTGCTACTATCATCAGAATTATCAAGACCAGGGGTGCCTGGGTGGCTCAGTCAGTTAAGCATCTAACCAGTCATGATCCCCAGGTCCTGGGATTGAGCCCTGGCATTGAGCTCCCTGCTCAATAGAAAGTCTGTTTCTCCCCCTCCCCCAACTTACAGTTGCTCTTTCTTTCTCCCTCTCTGAAATCAATCAAATTAAAAAAAAATAGAAAGAAAAAAAAGAATTATCAAGGCCAACAGGGTTTAATTAATCCCTACTCTGTAACTGCATTATCAAGTCCACAAAAATGACAGCAATGTGGTAAGGAAAAATATGTATCATTTAAGGGTTATTTCATTCATGAAAGAACACATCATTTTTTAACATTATCTAAGAGTTTTATTTGATATCAACTTTGAAAGCCCAAGTGAAATGCTTCCGTCCCAGTGTTAGAAGAAAATAAAACTTAAACCAATATAAGAAACCACCTTCCCCCACAACAGTAGAGACGCACTGCTTTTCAGAATATTATCTGCACATGAGGTCTGCACAGAGGCAACTCTATCAGCTCCTCCTGGCCATGGTACAGCAGGGCAAACAACTACCCCTTTATCTCATGGCACCTTCTAGTTTGTGTGAAACCAGAATAGTATCATTTCAAGACACATAACACAGCATTCATTAGAGGAGAGCTAGTTAGAGGCTGCTAATGGGACCCTTTGGCTTCTGGTCCTGCTGAGATATTTGGAGGAGGTCCAAGTACCTAACCACATTGATTTCAGATGAAATTTTCTTTGCAAATGCATGTTACCCAATGCCCCAAAATATATGAAAGCCATCTTAGTTTTTAGAGTTTACAAGCCCCCTGACAATAGAATTCTATGCGGAAATACCTAAATTCAAGTAACAAAGACAATTTGAGAGGATCAAAAATAGAAACCATTATTGGCATATTAAAACATTTTAGTTACTTAAGAATTCACATTTCTAAGAAAAGCAGCCTTATTAAGCAACATTTGCTCAATAGGCAATTTTCCCCCATTTAATTTCATAAATAGATCCCGTTGAAATATATTCCCTTAACAAAGACTGCACATTAACAATAAATGATACATCTTCAAATTTTAATTAATGTCAAGGGCTTTATTTTGCTTCCAAGTAACTTATAGAAACATGTTGTTAATATAATTTAATTTATGGGGTAGGCATTTGTTTTCTATTTTTAAAAACGTGGTTCTGAAATTCTGGCCCTGTCAACATCATTTAAAGATTCTCGTTCCATGCCTCAATATAATAAATTAAATCAGCATTTTAATTGTGCCCATGCTTTGTGGTTCCTGGAAGTAAAAAAAAAGATTTTCTATGTACACACGACATTCCCCCCCCCAAAGAAAAACCCTAACTAAGTGATTAATTGCTAGTCTGGAAGATATAAATATGTCTCTCAATAAAGATAGTATGGACTGCTGAAAACTCTAGCCTTTCACATCTCTGTATGGCACCTTAATTTAGCAGATATCCTTCTAATTCAAACAAGACTAGCTCTAGCGTTCATGGGCAACTCCACCATGATACCCCATTCCTCTACTGAACAGCTTATTTATTTTATCCAGCATCAGTTTGTATATGCACAGTATCAGAGGGAAATTGGGCTTTTATGTGTAAACAGATAAAAATCTCAAGGTGTTTCTGCTCCTTAAGGAAGAACTGCAAACAATGGAGAATAACCTTAAACCTTTTAAAAGTACAGTCGTTGTATATGACATTTTAGGTTACACCCTAGTATCACTCATGCTTCACTCTGAGTTAAAGGTTGGGCAGAAACTATTCTTTTATAAACTAAGACAGGAATCAACAGTTGAAATTTGGCTATGCCTGAACCGAGTAGCTACCAGTATTACTAGAAGGGAGAGAAGTTTAGAGAAAAGGACCTATTGGCCACTTACCCTTACCTCCAAATAGTAAACACAAAAATTGATCTAACTTCTGGAACTGTTTCTACAAGACCAAAGTACTAGTAATTATACCGATCTTCTAAACCAGAAATTGCAAAGTCAACTAATTTGAAAAGAGAGATGAATACCAGAAATCAAGACTAGAAACTGGCTCTTTTAAATGGAAGAAATGTCGTGCATAGCTTTTTAAGTTAATGCTTTGTATTCGTAACATGGCCTTTGTTGCAGAACTAAATACCACATCTCCTTCATCCAGCCAGTACTTTTTTTTAATAAAGAGCATCAGGGGGCAAAAATATCATAGATCATCATGGCCAGTCTAGAAATCTAGGTATCACTATTCCTCATCACTCCATTTAAAACAAGATGAAGGAAAGAGTCCCTAAAAAGCCAATCCAAGTTTGACCAAGGCAGAAAAAAAATAAGTCATTCATATTCAGGTTTCTACTCTATTGC
Organism: Spilogale gracilis; assembly: GCA_004023965.1. NCBI lineage: Eukaryota > Metazoa > Chordata > Mammalia > Carnivora > Mephitidae > Spilogale > Spilogale gracilis. Next base: position 27,015 of record PITA01021274.1, on the reverse strand, counting down.
TATTTGGATTCCTAGCTGACCTTGTCAGAGAGAGATTTTGAGCACAATCATCACACATAATTCCAAGGATTAAATCACTCACCAAACAGTTGGAGTTTTGTAGTGGACTGCAAAAATGGCCACAATATTTTAGCACCTCCCATCAAGAGGTACAGCATATTTTTCAACCTCTTGAATCTGGAGTTGTCTTGTAGCTCAGGCCCATAAAATACACAAAAATGATTAATATACCAATTCTGAGCCTAGACCTCAAAAGGCCTTGCAGCTTCCATCCTCAACCTGTAGCCACTACAGGAACAGACCCAAGCTAGCCTATTAGAGATTGAGAGCCCATGTGGCAAACAGCTCCAATCATTCTGGCTGTCCCAAGATGTGGCATAAACCCGTAAGCCCAGGCAAGCTATCAGCTGACTACACACACATAAGCAAGTTCAATCAGGACTAGCCAATCTTATCCTACACCAGAAGAAGTACCTAATTTAACCCAATCATCACTGTCAATCTACAATGTTATGACCTTAAATAGATACTTTTTAAGCCACTAAGTTTTGAGGTTGTTACACAGAAATGTATAACTCATAAAGGTTCTATAACCTCTTAACTAAATCTTCTCAGACTCTACACTCCAATTCAAGTTTCCCACTATGTCTATTGCCTCTACCAGATACTAGGGTACATACTCTGTTTACCTAGTTGTTTTTGTTTTGTTTGTTTGTTTGTTTGTTTGTTTCTTGAAGATTTATCTATTTACTTGAGAGAGAGACAGACAGATAGACAGGTGTGAGCACAGGGAGGGGCTGAGGGGGAGAAGCAAACTCCCCGCTGAGTGCAGAGCCCAACGCAGGGCTGGATCTCACAACCCTGAGATCATGACCTATGCTGAAATCAAGTGTTGGACTCAGGTGACTAAGCCACCCAGTTGCCCTGACCTACTTCCTTTTCTTTTTCTCTAATTTTATTTATTTGAAAGAGAGAGAGCATGAGCAGTGACAGAGGGAGAGGGAGACAGAAGCAGATTCCCTGCTGAGCAAAGAGCCTGATGCAGGGTTTAGGGGCTCAATCCCAAGACCTAAACTGAAGGCAGAGGCAGAACCAACATAGCCAACCAGGCACCACCCCCAACCTAGTTTCTTTTGATACCGTTTTTTTCATTAACAAAATTTAGCGCTTAGCTAAATAATGCTGAATATGATTTTCTAAGGTATATTGAAGAAATATACTTGTGATTTACACACAAATGCCCTGAAGGGGGGTGCCTGGGTGGCTCAGTCAGTTAAGAGGCTGCCCTTTGGCTCAGGTCATGATCCCAGGGTCTCTGGACAGAGTCCCCCATCCCACTCCCTGCTCAGCAGGGAGCCTGCCTCTTCCTCTGCCTGCCCCTCCCCCATGCTCTTGCGCACATGTTCTCTGTCAAATAAATAAATAAAATCTTTTTTTAAAAAATATGCCTTGAAGGTAGAAACCATGTTTTACATTTATTTTGTATTTTTTAACACATGAAACAGATAGTAGGTATTAAATAAATAGTTGTTGGTTTGATTTGAAAATACATGAAGTTTGCAAGACCTTTGATTTCCATAAGCTATATTTACCTAATTTGTAACTATCAATATTATTAGCCTATCTCACCACAGAAAAGATTACTTTTTAAACTTTCACATTTTACAAATAAAACAAATTTCATATTAAGAAAACAGAAACTAGTTAAAATTTAATACTTGTACATAAAGCAAAAGATACAAAAACATAATTAAGACCATGACTAAAGAAAATAGTTATGATGTGTTAACCAAGAGCTAAAATCCATAATATACAAAAAGCTCCCATAAAGCAATAGAAAAAGGAACAATATAAATTAGCATATTCAGAAGTACAAAAGCAAATTAACCTGTGAAAAGATGCTTAATCTCACTATCAGGAAACAAAGTAAAATAAGGAGATGTTTATCCAACAAATCATCAAAAATTAATAAAATTAAGGGGCACCTGGGTGGCTCAGTAGTTAAGCGTCTGCCTTCGGCTCAGGTCATGATCCCAGTGGCCCAAGGTTCAAGCCCCGCATCAGGCTTCCTGCTCAATGGGAAGCCTGCTTCTCCCTCTCTCACTCCCCCTGCTTGTGTTCCCTCTCTGGCTGTATTTCTATCAAAAAAATAAATAAAGTTTTTTTTAAAAATTGATAAAATTAAGTAAGATCCAGTATCGCCACTATATAGGGAAATAGGCTTTCTTACACATTCCTGATAGGAGTATAAAGTGCTACAGTTTTAGGAGTACAGTTGAGCCATATCTATCAAAATATTAATGAGGCGCATGCCTTTTGAACCAAAAATATTCACTGAAACCTTTTTAGTATTAAAAAACCTGGAAAGCTAATTAATCATCAATACTCTTAAGATAAATATTGATTCATCCATCTATGGAAAATACACAAAAATTTAGGAGAATCTGATACAGCTCTATGCACTGACATGAAAAAATTAAGAAATTTTAAGTTGAAAAGGCAGGTTGCCAAAAAATAATATCATTTTTTAAAAACAGTAAGTATATAAATGCATAGAATGAAGGCTGGAATGATATACATTTAAAAAGACACAATTAGTATGGTTTCTGAGAGTGGAGGAAGACAATTTGCTTTCTTTTGTATCACTTGAATTTCCCAGAAGCACTGACTTATGTGACTGGTGTGTAATGTGTTTACAGTACACATACCTGGGCAGCAGAAAAGGGCAGAACATAGATGGAGTCACATAAGGAGCCAGAGAAAGAGCTATGCCTTCATGGAGGAAGCCTTCACTTTCACCCTGGTTCAAAGCAGGGGAGTGGCCGGCGTTGCACACAGATGGGAGCAGAAACCAGCACTGGGTCATCTTGTAACATAACTGCCTCAATGGCAGAGGAGATAATGAGCAGTTAGCTGCACTGGGGACCCTGCGTTTCACTCTCAGAACCACACAGAGCAACCTCCTGTAATCTGGAATTAAGAGAAACAAGATGAGCTCCTGGAAGTGAAACATGAACATCAATACAAACTGGATCAGAGGAGAGACAAGAGAGGCCTCCTGAAATACTAACAAAGTTAGCACTTACCAAACACCAAGTGATCTACACCAAGCACCAAGGACTTTCAGGCATGGTATCTCAGTTAATCTTCACAACTCTCAGTTTTTTGTGTCGTTTTCAAAGATTTTACTTATTTACTGGAGAGAGACAGTACAAGTGAGCTGAGGGGCAGAGGGAGAAGCAGACTTCCCAGTGAGCAGGGAGCCCAATGCTTGGCTCCATCCCAGCACTCTGGGATGATGACCTGAGCTGAAGACTGACGCTTAACCAACTTAACCAGGCACCCCAACCCTTAGTCATTTCTAATTTTTGAAGACAAAATGATCTTAGAGAGATTAACAAAATTAGCAAGAGCCACATAACTTATACAAGGCAGTGTCAGGGATTTGAATCCAGCTCTGTTTAATTCAACACCTATGTTATTTTTTTTTAATTAATCTACGTATTTATTTTCACTGTTCCAAGATTCATTGTTTATGCCCTACACCCAATGCTCCATGCAGTACGTGCCCTCAATCCCCTAAGAGGGACAGAAAGGTCTCTGGCTTAGCAATACTTAACTGTATTCTTGCAGTGTGTATCAATATAACCAAGGATAAAATGCATCAATTAAAAAAAGCATTTTCATCCAATGGTGCATATTCAGTTACTTCCTGAGTAACAATGACTCTGATCCAAGGATCCATTTGGTTCAAGTAGCAGGCCAACTGGGTCACAAAATTCACACAAGAAATCTGGTTTTTCAGCCCAACAGGTTGAAGGCCAGGGCCTAGACTGTAGATTCATCAAGGTAGCATCACCTCAGAAGACCTCTCAAAAAAACAAACAGCTCCTCCATGGGTCCTTGGTGAGCCAATTTCCCCCCATTTGGAAACTCTATGGTATATTTCCACCATCTTTCACTCTTTTAGGCCTGCTCTGAATTCACACAAGGCATTGATGAAAAATATATATGACAAATATATCATAAACGTAGGTCAACTGGATTCTCCCAGGTTCTCCCACAGACCCAGCAATAATACATAAAATACTGGGGCAAGTGGAGTGAGACAAAAAGTTGTAGCAAAGAGTACTATGTCCTTAAGCTTAAGGAATGGATTTATGAAACAATGCTGGAAGAATACACTGGTAGAAAATTCATGGACACTTTTATCTGTTTTATATATTGGAGTGTCTACATGAGATTTTTTTTTTTTTTTAAGAATGGGTTCCCCTGCTTTACACACAAAAAATTTGAACATCAGTGACAGAAAGGAAAGAATGGCTGATGCAGTCTACTCAAGTAATGACTACGGTTTTCTTGGAAATCAGTCTGCAGGAATTCATAGCTATGGTTGATTGAGGTATGCAGTTGGCAAATGGATTCCAAGTAGTTCTGTAGAGTGGCTCTTTCCCAGTACTTGCTGAAGAGTCTGACTTACAACTGTATAAAAGCCCTCCTGGGGCGCCTAGGTGGCTCACTGCCTTCAGCTCAGGTCATGATCGTGGTGGAGTCCCGGGATTAAGTCCCACATCGGGCTCCCAGCTCCATGGGAAGTCTGCTTCTCCCTCTGACCTTCTCCCCTCTCATGCTCTCTCTCACTGACTCTCTCTCAAATAAATCAAATCTTTTTTTTTTTAAAAAAGCCCTCCTTATTAAAATCCTCACTCCAAACTATAATCCTATATAGATGTACATTTTTATGGCATTATGATGGGCACACAGGGAATGAAGAGCTTTCTGGAAAAACTAAGCAATTCCTTTTGAATGGAAGCCCCTATCAGGAGGCAAGTAGTAGTTATCAATAAAGGCTCCGGAGCTAAGCCACCGAGTTCAAACCCCAGAGCTACTCCTTAGTAGGTGTGCAGTCTCAGGGATTACAGAACTTCTCTAAGCATCTCAATTGATAGAAGTAAAATGACAATCACATATGTGTACTGTGAGGATTAAATGTCTATCAAGTGTTTTGTATTGAGGCTAGCACAGAGTAAGTCTCCTCAATTGTCAGTTTATATATTATCACAGTGGGAATGAAGACTTGAAGATGAAATAGAAAGTGGTTTGGAGAACACAAAGCAGTCCAACAGAGGGAAGGCATGAAGCAAGCATGAAATAAGGAGCATAAACAGAGGAGAGGGGGAACTTTAGGAGATTTTGTGATTCTTAGGTTTGCGTCTCACTCCTTTGGGTTGTTTAGTAATTCATTCGTGCAGAAAAACAACTGCTAAGAGCTTATTCTGTACCAAGCACCACCATAGTGGAAGAAATAAGAAGGTAGATAATAAGGCAGGATTCCTACCCTTAAACAAATCCATTTGTTCAGAAACGAAGACAAATAATTAACAATCCTAAGAATAGGGTTACAATAGAAGTATGCATAAAGTGCTATGCGAGCATAGGCAACACAGTAACTGTGTTCAACGAAGGGAGAGACTTTCTTGAAACTATGAATAGTTGGCCAGAGAGGGGATTGCCTGAAAAATGACAAGAGATATTTAGCAAATCTACCCACTCAGGCAGTTTACAATAGCTGGGATTCTAATCTATTTTGTACCTCCATGCATCCGGCTAAACCTACCATGGATCCTAAAAATCTGCTTCCTTAGACTCCACAGTCTTCTGAAAAATAAAGAGACGACATTCCCAATTACCTAGGGAGCCACCCCTGCAAGAAGTTTACTTGCCTGAAGCTTATCACCGTTTTGACACTTGGGAGGAACTCTGGTGAAGAGAACTAAACTTCTCCCTCCTGTGCAACAAGTCCATAGTTGTTGATGTTGAGAACGGAATGAACTGTGCATTCACAAATGGAAAGAAGCCAGATAAGTATTATAAAAAGTTTACATAGCGTAACGCTGGAGAGGGAGTAGGCTGAATAATTATCCTCAAGACATCCATGTCCTTACCCCAGAACCTGTGAACAGGTTACATGGTAATAGGGACTTGACAGATGTGATTAAGTTAAAAATCTCCAGAACGAAATAGGCTGATGGAAGCAGACACTACAATGATGGAGGAAGGGGCCGTGAGCCAAGGAATACAGAGTCTCTATAAGCTGGAGACCACAAGGAGAAAGATCTCCCTGGAAGCCATCAGAAGGAACACAGACCTGCCAATACCATTAGCCCCATAAGACTCATTTCAGACTCTAACCCCCCAGATCATTAGTGGAGGGGAGGGCGGGCAGGGGGCCGAAAGTGGCTTCTACCAAAGACCTCAAAGTCCACGTAAATACTTAATCCTCTCAACATCCTGGAGAAGAGAAAGAAAATGGAGGAAGAGGAGTTTAAGCAGGTCATCTGACCAAATCAGTAGTAGAACAGAGAAAATATCAAGTTTAATACCTGGAGGGAGACACGATCCTCCCAATTCCAAAAACACAGCTCTCTGGAGCTTCATTTGAGTGAGGACTTTGGATCCTGCCCTCAAATCCCAGGCATTTCACTATGCTAATTTCTCAAGATGACGGTAAAGAAGATGGAGGTTAACATTTGGTTATCCTCTCTGATAGCACAATGATGTTCTACGCCCCAAAAACTGGTACTGACACAATGACACCACAGCCAGGAGTGCCCAGCCCCACCCCAAATAAGAAGAAAACATGACTGACCCTAGCCACAGAAATGAAACAATAAAATTCTCTTATACTCCTGAGTAGTCAAAGTTTGTATTCATGTTTATGAGAGAAAAAGGAGAAAGCAAAGTAGGAAAGAAAATATATCTGCATCATTCACATCCCCAAGGAGACGAATGGACTAAGAACTCAAGGGAATGCCAAATTTAGTTCTTTGCATCATGCCTAACACACAGATCCCTTGCAAAGACATTTAAATGCTATTATCAATAACATCACCTCCTAAAATAAACATCTTTTCATCCATGAAATTTTCCCCATTTTGACCATGTAAAACCTGCAAATTAAACATACACCAGGAGATGAAGGCAACAGGGCAGACAATCTCCAGCTAAGAAATCTGAAAAAAAAAATAGGGAATAAAAAAAAAAAATCAACCTTTGATGAAATAATTGCTTCTGCTGTTATTTTTGCTATTGCTTCAGAAATGTTCTGTCTCTCTTTTCCTTTCTTGTCCCTATAGTGTGGTGCCCCGCTGCTGTGAAGATGAAAGGTCCAGTCTCTTTAAAATTTCATGCAGAGCTCTTCACAACATCGAAGCTTTAAAGGCCCATGGCAAATTCAACATATTGTTACACTTGATGGAAGGAGATAAAAATTACATGCAAAATATACTGTATATTCATTGTCTGGAAATACTATAAAGTTACGGCTTCCCATATTTCCTTAACCAGTATGGACACAGACATTTCTGATTTCAATATTTAGAAACACAAAAGATACACATGGAGTGAGTATTGTAGAAAAAATAAGAATGAAATTCAAACCACCTAAGGTTAGATTAGGGTCCTAGGATATGTGAATAGTTTTATTCATCGTTTTCCTAAATTGTTCTAGATATGTGAAGCATATTTAAAAGACACCAAAAAGATACAAAGGCAAAAAAAAAAAAAAAGACTTTCTGAAACTTGAGTATATCATGGGGTTCTTTGCCCTAAGTTATTCTGTACAAGAAAAATGTAGGGATAACAGATTTTTATGTATAAAATTATAACACAAAAAAATATTAAGAGCTAGAACTGAAGATAGTGGAATAGAAAGTGCAGGAATCACAAAAATAAGCTTATCAATAATTATTTAATTTTAATAGACAGACTTTATTTTAAAATGTGTTTCAAACTCTAAAGGTCAACATCTAAATTTCAGGTTTGTGTTTTGCTGTAGTTGTTTTTATATAGACCCACTGAGTCAACTTCATATATTTGTATTCAGTCACTTATCTTTCAAACATTTATTGAACATCAACTACAAGTCAGGGGCTGTGCCAGGTGTGAAAAGAGAAAAAAACAGAAAGATGTAGTCCTGCCTCAGGAGGGACTGCAATATAGTAAAAGGAGATAAACACAGTAAAAGGTAAGTATGATAAAGTCTTAGAGATCCTATGACTCAAGGAGGGACTAGTTTCAACTGCAGAAAAAGAAAAAGTGGTATCAAGGAGTCAGTCTTTGAAAAGAGGTTTAGACACCCTTTGGGTGCTGATAAAATAAGCCAAGGCGGCAGTGGTGAAGTGAGGAAAAAGGAGAGATTTCAGGAAAATCAAGAGTACAAAGTTTATAGCACTTGGTTTCTATTAGAAAGCAAAAGCATGAGAAGAGTGTAGGACAAATCCCAGATTTCTAATGCTGCCATCATTCACCAATTCATTCATTATTTCAAGAGTTACTTACTACCAGGTAAGTACCAGGTACTATTCTACATACTGGAGACAACAATGAACAAATCATCAAAGAATACAACTCAGTAAACTTTAAGAGGATGATAGGTGGACACCAGTCAGCAAATGAGCAAGTACTATTAGGATACGTAAAAGTCACATAAAGAAAATAAAACAGGGCAGGTTTAAGGAGCAAAGATAAGGCCAACACAGCTACAGTGTGGTTATCAAATGGAGTCTCCTGGGGATTAAGGAGTAAACTTGTGATGAGCACTGGGTGTTGTACGGAAGTGTTGAATCACTAAATTGTCCACCTTAAACTAATATAACACTGTACATTAACTAACTAGAATTTAAATAAAAGCCTGGGAGTGTGTGGGGGGGTGCAATCTCAGAAACAGCCATGTAGGACCAGATCGCATAGGATATAGGCCATTGGAATTTAAGTGTAATGAAAAAATATGGATCTTTTAAGCAGAAGAATGACAAAAAAAAAGTCATTAGGAAAATAGATTAGGGAATAAAAAGAAATCAGGGAGACCAGCTTTAAGGTTCTTGAAGTGATCTATGCTGAAGATGTGATGGGGACTTTGGACCACAAAGGAAGCAGGTGAGAAAAGTCAGGCTCTCTCAGGGTCCCTTTTATCTGGCCCCATTGAGGTGGAATTGACAGGTCTTGCTGATGGGATGTCTGTGCAGGGTGATCAACTTTGACTCCAAGGCTTCAGCATTAGAAACTGGGTGGTTAAAGCAACTGAGATGGGGAAGACTAAGAGGCAGAAGCAGGGTGAAGGAACATTTAAGTTAGACATTTAAGTGGACATTATTAAGTAGGAAGTTGATTATAGGAGACTGGAACTCACAGGAGAGGTCAGGGCTAGGTATGAATTTGGGAGTCTCTCAGTATGTAGATGGGGCTGAATGAGATCACATGACAGAAAAGGGGAAGTCCCATCAATAGATAAAGATCCAGAGACTCTCCCACACCTAGAGGTCAGTCAGAAAGGGAGACAAAATTCAGCAAAAGAGGAGAAGCCCTAGCCACAGAGATAGAAAGGGAACCAGGAGAACATGCTGACACAAAAGCCAAAGGAACAAATAACATTTTGAGGAAGGAGTGGTCAGGTACGGAAAAAGCATCTAGAAAGTCAAGGAATATGAGAACATAGCCATGACCCTTAGATTGAAAAAAAAAAAAAATGTTGGTGACCTTAATACCAAAGTTCCTGTGGAGTTGAGGAGGCCAAAGAGGTAGGACTGTTTTGAGAAGAGTATGAAACATAATGAAATACAAACAACCAGTGTCAGCAATTTTCTTATAAAAGGCAGCCAAGAGATGGGGCCACAGGTGAGTTGTGGAGTGGGGACATGTGAAGTTAAGGGAAGGGTGATGCCACAGCATGAATTTATGTGCTGATAGTAATTCTGTAAAGATACAGAAACTGATGATGCAAGAAAAAAAAAGCCTTAAAGCAACAGATGTGATCTGGAATGTAAAAACTGGGGTTCTTTGACAGGATTGGCATTTAATTTTTTAAAAAATTGTAAAGGACATTTACATATTTATGAAATTTGAATATAGGTTATATATTAAATGACATTGTTGAATCAATATTAATTACCTTGGATATGAGAATGGTACTGTCATGTAAGAAAACGTTCTTCTCCTAGGCAATAAACACTCAGGTATTTAAAAAGGAAATAACATGACATATCTAACTTAGTTTCAAATGATTTAGAAAAAAGAGATGTGTAAGATAAACAGATTGACTAATACTGATGGATAAAACAAATATGGTAACATTAACAATCAGTAAATCTAGGAGAAATTTGGTTGGGTGTTTGCTGTACTATTCTTTCCACTTCTCTATTGATTTGAAATTTTTCCAAATGACACTTCCACAGGGGGAAATTAAAGAGGCTTGGGATGACTCCCTCCCCAGTAGACCTTCCAAATCAGAACCTCTCTGGAGACAGGACCCAGGAATCCATTTTTTATGAAAGCTCCTATGATGATTCTCATTAACAGCTATATTGTGATTAATTATCTCTTGCTGTCTACATACTTGCTGGCTTAAAACAACCACCATTTTATTGTGGGAGAGTCTCAGGGATCTCTTATCAATTGACAGTACTCACCCATCACATGATCTTACTCAGTGCCAGGACTTTGCATCCACATATTGAGAGATTCACAAATCTGCAGGCCAAGAACCTGAGTAGGACTCAGAAGAGCAGTGTCTCTGCTGGGACTGCAGGATTCAAGACTGCCTTACTCACCATCTGGAGCCTGGGTGCTGGCTGTTGGCTGAGGCTGCGCCATGTAGCCTTTCTACAGCAGGACAGCCCATATCTGCCCATATCTTCACCTAACAGATCAGTTCCCCATCTAGCTGTAAAGAAGCTGTAAGACCTAGGCTTAGCACTGCAGATCTCTTCCATCACATTCTTTCTTTTTTTTTTTTAAGGTTTTATTTATTTATTTATTTGACAGAGAGAAACATAGCCAGAGAGGGAACACAAGCAGGGGGAGTGAGAGAGGGAGAAGCAGGCTTCCCGCCGAGCAGGGAGCCCGATGTGGGACTCGATCCCGGGTCTCCGGGATCATGACCTGAGCCGAAGGCAGTTGCTTAACCAACTGAGCCACTCAGGCGCCCCTCTTCCATCACATTCTATCAGTCAAAGCAGGTCACAAACCCAGCCCCCATTCATGGACATAGAGGGAACTCCATTTCCCATTGGAAGAACAAGAGCAGATTACAAAGGGGCTGTGGCACATGCAAGTATGAATCACTGAAGGCTGTTTTAATAACCTACCACAGATACCCACTAAATGAGACTACCAACTGAAATACTACAAGCCCCAACTTAAATACAAGCTTGTGTTATAATGTAATTATCCTGTCCATATGTAAATGGGTTCTTCTGAAACTGTTTGGAAATAAATCATTTTCTTAATTTAGAATAAACTAGCATTTTAATGATGGTATTAATTTGCTCAGTAAACCATAAACATTACAAAAGTAAAATTTACTCTCCCACTTATTTCTAGTCTCTGACCCAGATTCAGATCAAAGAGCTTCTATAAACTGAAGCACAGTCCAACAAATTCTAGAATCCTAGCAAGTTCTCACCAATCCCAAAGAGAAATGGGGTGCTTTTCTTGTGTATGGAATCACTCTTCTGTATTCATTCCTGCCCCCTGAGCAATGGTAGAAACCATAACCTACCACCTCTTGCCCTTCAGCAATTTCTCAAAGGTTCATTCATTTATCATCATTGCACAGAGGTGACCAGGTCTTCAACCAGGCTCTTGCACAGGAGAAGGACTGTAGGGCCAGGACTTCCCAAAGCTGAGTGATAGAAGATAGGAGCCCCTGCTCTGGCTCTTGCAATCATTATCACAGCTCCCAAATAATGGATGATTCTGATATGTTCATTTTTGAGACTTATTAAAGCATATGTATGTTCCTGTCTAGAATGGCTCTTCATACATGGTCCTTACTATGGAAAAAGTCTATTCACATCAGCCACCAAAATCAAAAAGCAGCATCTCATACTATGCCTAAAAAATTATTAAGGTATGTATAAGACTAACCTACCCCCTTCTTGTTAATCTCAGCCCTATTCACATAAGCTACCTTGTGATGGAGTTGTGCATTATGGCAGCTCTCAGTGTCAGTGCTAGATTTTAAACCCAAGTCCACCTAGCTTAACCTAAAGCTATTTGTACTACTGTAAGCAGTGATAAAATCAAAGATATGAATCTGATTCTTCAGAAAGTCAAAAGCCTCCTTCTTGGAATCAATTATGTAGACAAGGAAGCATTTGACTTTCTCAAGGGCTCCTGAAATCATCCACAGAGGAAGAATGATGAATTAGACATGCACTAGAGTTCCTTGGGCTCTAGCTCCAACTCTGTCATGAATGAGCTAGGTGACTTTGGGCCAATCACATCTCTTCTCTGGGCTCTGTATCTTCATCTGTCATGGAAAAAGTTTCTTTTATAGCTGATTACTCTTAAGACCAAGACCATCTGTGTGTGCTCATGCACATTCATATGAGGAGCACTTCCATCAGATGTATGCACTCTCTAAGGACAGGTAAGTATTTGCAATGAAATGTTACCATCAATTACAAAACACTTAAAGAGTGTATACTTCATAAACTTTTACTTTGTCTTATTCTCTTCTAAATAACAATCTCCATTTGACAGTGTATTTAGTTTCAAATGTATTTTCCATTTCAAATTTGTATCTTTAAATTCTAACCAAAATTAGTTTTTTTCCTTTTCCAATGATACTTTCCAAGTTTACGTACATTATGGAAGAAACAACAAGAGGTGGTAAGGCTGTGGAGAAAAAGGAACCCTCATGTGATGTTGGTGGCAATGCAAACTGGTGTGATCACTATGGAAAACAGGATGGAGGTTTCTCAAAAAATTAAAAATAAAACTACTCCATGAACCAATAATCACACTATTGGAGATTTACTCCAAAAATACAAAACCACTAATTCGGAAGACTATATGTTCCCCTAGGTTTATTACACCATTGTTTACATAATAGCCAAGATATGGAAGTAGCGCTGGCATCCTCAATAGATGAATGGAAAAGATGTGGTATATATACACAATGGAATATTATTCAGCCATAAAAATTAATGAATTTTGACATCTGCAACAATAAGTATAGAGCTAAAGAGTATAATGCAAAATGAGTCAGAGAAAGACAAATACCATATGATTTCACTCAAAGAGAGAATTTAAGAAACAAGCAAATAAACAAAAAACACAAACCAAGAAGAAAAACAGAGGAGAGAGAAAAAGAGAAACAAACCAAGAAATGGACTGTTAGGCATAAAGAACAAACTGATGATTACCAGAGGGGAGGTGGGTGGGAGGATGGGTGAAATAAGTGATGGGGAATAAAAAGTACACTTAATATGATGAGTACAGAGTAATGTAAAGTTGAAAAAGTATAGAAGTGAAAAAGTACAGCATCCATTCACGATAAAAACCCTAAACAAAATAGATCTAGAATGAACATATCTCAACAAAATAAAGGACTTATATAAAAAGTTCACATCCAACAACTGAGAGCTTTTCCCCTAATGTCAGGAGCAAGGCAAGGATATCCACTCTCATCACTTTTACTCAACACAGTACTCAAAGTCCTAGCCACAGCAATCAGACAAGAAGAAGAAATAAAAGGCATCCCACCTGGTAAAGAAGAAGTAAAACTTTCACTATTTGCAGATGACATACTATATATAGAAAATCTGAAAGACTCCACCAAAATACTACTAGAACTGACGAGTAGAGTCAGTAAAGTCACAGGATACAAAATTAATGTACAGAAATATGTTGTATTCTTATGCACTAATAATGAAGCAGCAGAAAGTCAAATTAAGAAAGCAATCTCATTTAAAATTACACCAGAAACAGTAAAATATCCAGGAATAACCTTAACCAAAGAGATGAAAGATCTGTGTTCTAAAAACTATAAAATACTGATGAAAGATATTCAGGTTGGGATATGAAGAAATGGAAAGACATTCCATGCAAAGGAGTTGGCAGAACAAATGTTGTTCAAATGTCTGTACTACCCAAAGCAATCCACACATTTAATGCAATGCCTATCAAAATACCAACAACATTTTTAACAGAACTACAAGAAACAATCCTAAAATTTGTATTGAACTACAAAAGACCTCAAATAACCCAAGTAATCTTGAACAAGAAAAACACAACTGGAGGTATCACAATTCCAGATTTCAAGTTGTATTGCAAAGCAATAGTAATTAAAACAGCATGGTGCTGGCATAAAAACAGACACATAGATCAATGGAACAGAAAACCCAGAAATAAACCTATAATTACATGGTCAATTAATCTTTGACAAAGGAGGAATGAATATCCAATGGGAAAAAGTCTCTTCAACAAATGGTCTTGGGAAAAGTGGACAGACACATGCAAAAGAATGAAACAGGACCACTTTTTTTCACCACACACAAAAATAAACTCAAAATAGATTAAGGACCTAAATGTGAGACCTGAAATCATGGACATCCTTGAAGAGAGCATAGGCACTAATCTCTCTGATGTTGGCCATAGCGATACCTTTGTAAATATGTCTCCTGAGACAAGGGAAATCAAAGCAAAAATAAACTATTGGAACTACATCAAAATAAAAGTTTCTGCACACCAAAGAAAAAAATCAACAAAACAAAAAGGCAATATACAGAATGGGAGAAGATATTTATAACTAGCATATCTGATAAAGGGTTAGTATCCAAAATATATAAAAAACTGATGGAATTCAACACCCAAAAAATAATCCAATTAAAAAATGAACAGAAGACATGAGCAGATACTCTCCAAAGACAACATCCAGACGGCCAACAGACACATGATGAGGTGCTCGACATCACTCCTCATGAGGGAGATACAAATCAATACTGCAATAAGATACCACTTCACACCTGTCAGAATGGCTAAAATAACATAGGAAACAACAGGTGTTAGCAAGGATGCAGAGAAAGGGAAACCCCCTTACACTGTTGGTGGGAAAGCAGCTACTCTGGGAAACAGTACAGTTTCCCCAAAATGTTAAAAATAGAACTACCCTATAATGCAGCGATTGCACTACTAGGCATTTACCCAAAGAATACAAAAAATACTAATTCACAGGGACACAAACACCCAAATGTTTACAGGAGCATTATTTACAAAAGCCAAACTATGGAAGCAGTCCAGTGGTCCATTAGTAGATGAATCAATAAAGAAGATGTGGTTTACAAACATAGTGGAATATTATTCACTATTAGAATGAAATCTTACCATTTGCAACACCCTGGACAGACCCAGAGAGTACAATGCTCAGCAAGGTTAAGTCAAAGAAAGCCAAATACCATTTGATCTTACTTATATATGGAATTTGAAAAACAAATAAGCAAAGAAAAATAGAGAGAAACTAAGAAAGAGACTCTTAACTACAGAGAAAAACTGATGGTTACCAGAGGTGGGGTAATCCAAGAAATAGGCGATAGGAATTGAAGAGTACACTTATTATGATAAAAAAAAAATAATAATAATAAATAATAAATAATAATAAATAAATAATAATAATAAAGAAAAAATATTGACTCACTATACTAATACACCTGAAACTAATATAACTTTGTTTATTAATTATACTAGAATAAGAAAAATAGAAGACCTAAAAAAAGGTTCACTTATGGGCACCTGGGTGGCTCAGTGGGTTAAAGCCTCTGCCTTCAGCTCAGGTTGTGATCCCAGAGTCCTGGGATCCAGGCCCTGCATCAGGCTCTCTGCTCAGCAGGGAGCCTGCTTCCACCTCTCTCTCTGCCTGCCTCTCTGCCTGCTTGTGATCTCTCTCTCTCTGTCAAATAAATAAATAAAATCTTTAAAAAAAAAAGGTTCACTTACATTATCAATACTATGAGAGGTTCTGCCTTTTTTGTTTACTACTTCTTTACCCCTATTCAAGTTACTAGAAGGAGTTATGAGAAGTATCCCTAATGCCAATCAGTGGGGTTCTTTTTATACAACAGTACAAATAATTACATCTCAACATTTATAAACATCAATTTGTAGTCTGTGTGTTTTACTAAAAAAAAAATCTATAGGTGGGTTGTCTGTATATTTACATTTGAACAGCATTTTAAGGAACTTTCAAAATTTCAAAATTTGGTCTATGACCAAGATGTCCAGAAATAATCAGCTGAGGCAAAATCGAATGTTCAAATAATTAGTCCTGGGGATGCCTGGGTGGCTCAGTTGGTTAAAGGCTGGCCTTTGGTTGAGTACATGATCCCAGGGTCCTGGGATTGAGCCCTCTGTCGGGCTCCTTGCTCAGTGGGGAGCCTACTTCTCCCCCTGCCTGCCACTACTCCCCCTGCTTGTGCTCACGCTCTCTGACAAATAAGAGAATTTTTTTTAAATAAATAAAAATAAAATAATTAGTACTGACCATATACTGAAATGACAATGATATAGTAAATGCTATAAATCATAAAGTATTACATCCAGGTCCAAGTACTATTTTGAAAGTGAGGTGGCTACCATCTGACTCCAAGTTTCACCTGATGGATACATCTTTGTAATGTTAACATTCCCAGTGAAAGAAAATGGGATAAACGACAAAATAATCTGTAGAAATAGATCAAATCTGAAAATCTGATGCATTTTCAACTGCACTGAACAATACTAAATGCTGCCTTTAACTCAACAACGATGAGGTCCCAAGCACAGAACTAAAGGCTTTATTTACATTCATCACACACATATGTTTAATTCTCACAAATGGCTTTGCCCCCTCCACTTAGTGCGTACAAAAACCAATGAACCGGGCGCCTGGGTGGCTCAGTTGGTTAAGCGACTGCCTTCAGCTCGGGTCATGATCCCGGAGACCTGGGATGGAGTCCCACATCGGGCTCCCTGCTCGGCGGGAAGCCTGCTTCTCCCTCTCTCACTCCCCCTACTTGTGTTCCCTCTCTGGCTGTGTTTCTCTCTGTCAAATAAATAAAATCTTAAAAAAAAAAAAAACAAACAATGAACCTTGCCCCACTGCTGGAAGCCTGAGGCGACCTAGCCAAGAGGATCAACAGAGACTCTGCCTAGGAAATTGGAGATTTCCCCAATGTTCTTATTTTATAGATAAGAACAACTGAGGCTTAAGGCATTAACTCACTTGTTCAAGATCTCACAGCTGCTAAGTGGCAAAGCTGAGACCAATAATCAAGAAATCTCCAAACCTAGATTTTAATTGCTATGCTCCAGTCCCTGGCAGTGGAAACATTAATCAAAAATCTTCCCATCAATTAATAAAAAATTAAGAACAACTCCTACAATTCCCAGACTTCCCTAAAAATCATGCCCTTTGAGAAAGCAAAACAATTTATGTTGTTTTCCATCATTTAACTTATAAAACAGTACTACTGCCACTTTCCCAGCTAAGAAATCAGGCCAATTTATAAGGCATGGGATTTGCCCTGAAATACCCTGTGGAATTCTCCCAAATCGTTGTTTCCATTAGTAAAATATTAACAGCTTTGCCCCATATGAAGCTAATAACAGAAAAAATATATAACTGATATATTCTCCAACAATAATATTCACATGCAAATAGTTTATACAAAATTGAAATTAAATCAAGGGAAACTGAATGGGTGTTATTTATTCAAAAGTCTCCTTTAAGTTAATCAGATACTAAAGAACAGACATCGAAAGAATCATAGAAATAGAATGTACCCTCAAGTTATATTGCAAGGAGAAAGAAAAAAAAAACTCTCTCTGGATACAAAATTCAGGTTTATTTTATCTTAAATCAGACCAAGGGGATTTAGGTTGCTTTTTTAATCTACTTGCGCATAATGATCTCTCAGATTAATCATACTGTTTAATAGAATATTATTATTAATTAGACATGTCATTGCTTCAGGCAGAAAATTATTGGAAAGTATAAAGGCTTATATTCCAAAGGCTCATAAGAGAAAGATTTCCATTTCTCTCATCACACATCTCTTTCAGTTCCAATTCTCAGTGGAAATTCCTCAATGAATTCAGTCCTTCTAACACTAACATTTATAAGTGTCTCCCATTTAAAAGATAGCTGAATTAGTGTTTGCCTTGTAAGATATTTTGTTATTCTTAAAAGGGCATGTGGGTTCAGAAAAAAAATCCATCAGTGTTGCCCAGATTTTTGATAAAAATTTTGATAAATCTTCCATTAGGGATGTTAGGACTGAGGCATGGAGAAAAACAACCAGGTCATCAGTTTTATCCATCAGGATGCCATCCTCCACAATGTTTTCATCTTCATCTAGTCACCCTGGCTTCCTCTCCCTTCCCATAAGCCCAGGGTATTTCATCTGTGCCGCTCTAACCACACAGAAAAATTGTCAACCACTCCCCTTTAGGCCAGAATTTCTTAAGGCTCTCTAATTCGGATGCCCTTAGTAAACATTTCTTTTGCTCCCACACTAAGCCACATGGAAGAAACTTCCAGAATCATTCTGCCTTTCAGAGCTCCAGCATTGGAAAAGGGCACAAGTACCTTTAGTCCCCAAATTCTTCCCACCTCTGATTTGGTTAATTCACCCTCACCCCTCTGGCCTCCTCACTCTGAGCATCCAAGCAAATGACCAAGCTTCCTATTTCACAGGGAAAAATACAGCCTCGGCAAAACCAAACTTCAACTTCTGGCATGTTTAGTGATGCATTTTCCCAGCTGTACAAAGTTAACCTCCTCACTTGTATCCAGAATCTCATTGTCCATCCTCTTCAAGAATCCTCCTCCATCAACTGCCTTACTTCCTCTGCATCTCCATCCTGTCTCATTTGACTCTTTCCCCTCTGCTCACAAACTATGTGCTTATTGTTCAAATACACCTGCACATCAGCAACAAGAGCCACACACACAAATCTCCCTTGACTTTCTTTTTTTTTTTTAAAGATTTTATTTATTTAACAGAGAGAAACACAGCCAGAGAAGGAACACAAGCAGAGGGAGTGAGAGAGGGAGAAGCAGGCTTCCCGCTGAGCAGGGAGCCCGATGCGGGGCTCGATCTCGGGTCTCCGGGATCATGACCTGAGCTGAAGGCAGTCGCTTAACCAACTGAGCCACCCAGGCGCCCCGTCCCTTGACTTTCTAACTCTCATCTTCCCTTCACAGCTAAGCTTCTTCAAACAATTATGAAAAGAACATTCCAGGCATAGAGAAAAGTATATCGCAGACTCTGAGATGGGAAACATCATAGCACTTGGAGAAAGGAAAACATCTGGGTGGGTACAGAATCATGAGCAAGTGGTGGGAAGATAGACAAGAGCTAAGTAACACTATTCTTATAAATCATGAAGGATTTTAGCCTACATCATGGATTTTTTTGAGGATTAAAAGTGCATGTATTCCATGCATAGTAATAGCTGTTACTATTTTAAAATATATAGTCCTGACTTTCTTTTAACTTCATTAGAGCACTTGATAGGCTATGAAAGTGAGAACAATCCCTTTGTGACCAGGCTTGAAGTCTAAATGAGTAAGCAGGCTAAGAATAAATTCTGTCAACTCCACATACAGGGCTCAAGTGGAAAGTATGGAAACCATGATTCAGAGAAGATACGTGTAGCACAATCAACATGTACTACACATAATAAGCAAAAATAAGAAAAAAATACAACTTGACCTAAAGCTTCTATTCGGACAGAGGCCAGGTTTATAGAGTGAGAAATCAGACAGGAAATTGTCAATTAAAGATAATTCCATCTCACAGGACAACTTAATTCAAAAGGTGATCCTGGGGGTGCCTGGGTGGCTCAGTTCGTTGAGCATCTGACTTGGGCTGAGGTCATGATCTTAGGGTCCTGGGATGGAGACCCAGGTCAGGCTCCAGGCTCAGTGGGGAGCGTGTTTCTCCCTCTCCCCCTGCTCGTGCTCTCTTGCTCTAAGGAAGTAAATAAAATCTTTTTTTTTTTTTTTAAGTTTTTAAAAAGGGTGATCCTGGACTGAATCCTAGAGTGGAAAAGAAAATGTTATAAAGGACACACCTGGAAGAAATAAATGATGAAACTGGAATATGCACAATAGTCTACACAGAAGTAGTGTATTAATGTTAAAGTTGGTGGATTTAATAGATTAGGTCAGAATATCCTTGTTCTTGAAAAATACATAGAAAGACTGAGGAATAAAGAGGCACGGTTTGTGAAGCCTTCTCTTAAATGGTTCAAAAAACTATTATCTAATAATGGTAATTATGTAACATATAAAAATTGTGTGGAGATAAAAAGAATGCTGATGCATAAGCGATAAATTGGTGTTTAAGTAAAGAGCATAGGGGATGTCGTTATACTATTTTGACAACATTTGGGGTCCAAGAGCCAAACTCTGACCATCCTCTGGGTCCTCACTGTTCTCTAGCCTACACAGGGATGACTGCCTTTCCCTCCTGGCCCCTCTTGAGTGACCCCTGCTGAAGTCTTCAGCTGGTCGAACTGTGGTCTGACCTGGCACTGTTGGGGTGCAGTGAGGTTTCCCCATCTTTGCAGACTTAGCCTCATCACAGCCCTTGCTTCTTGTCTCTTGATAATGCAAAAGGAACTCTGGGGGATAAAACATCCCTTTCCTCTCTTGACAAAATCTGACAAGACTACAGCCTCACTCTAACTTTCCCAAAAACTTAATTTGAATATCAAAGCTGAACCCTGAATCGGTGGTTCTCAGCTGAAATCTATGCTTCAAGAAAGGGGACAGACCCATGCCATCTTGTTTCCACTAACAAAGTACATATCCACTTCATATTTTCATAAGGGTAACTTTTATCTATTTAAAAACAGTATCTATTTAAATAATTTAACAGCTCAACCTTAATTTTCAACCTCCCTAGGCAGAAAAACTGCAATTAACACCGAGTATAAAACGCTGAAGATTTTGATAATCACCGATTACAATTAAAAATGGTTATATCAAATATAAAATGCAACACTTAGGAAAATAAATTTTTAGCCATAGCTTAAATTGCACCAGAGCAAAGCATGAAAAACTGTAGTCTTGGGGTGCCCAGCGGGCTCGATAGGTGGAGCATGAAACTTTTTTTTTTTTTTTTTTGAGCATACAACTCTTGATCTTGAGGTCATGAGCTTAAGTCCTACAGTGGGTGTAGAGATTACATTTTTAAAAATTGTACAGTTTTACAATGGGCCCTCCCTGCCTCATCTCCCAGCCTCAATAATGGGATCAAGACAAAATCATTCATTTTCTGCACATATTAGGTAACTATGTTAGTTGTAAATATGTATGGAAATTCTCTAGACAGTTCAACAATTACCCTTAAGTACAAAGAATTTAAGGTGCTAAAATCAGAAGGATATAAATAACAAAGCTTGCCTGCACTGGGACCATCTCCAACCTTCCCACAGCAAAAAGAGGACTAGATGGCTCTAATATGTTGGAGCCCTAGTTGGCTATGAAGCTACAAAAGGGGACTGGACAGTGGGAAGAGGGGTAGCAGGAAGCAGACATCTCTCCAACACGCATAGGTTCTCTCACCTCTGTACTGTCTCTTCTGACAACCATATAAAGACCAGCATGTAGGGGTTTTTTGTTTGTTTGTTTGTTTGTTTGTTTGTTTGTTTGTTTGTTTTTGGAGAGGGAACCTATGGTAGAGTTCAATCCCAGGACACTGGGGTCATAATATGAGCTGAAGGCAAAGGTTCAACGAACTGAGCCACCCAGGCACCCCTAGGGTATATTTTTTTAAGTGTCATTTTATGCTTACAAATCTCAGATGCGAAGAGGAATTTAAAATCTTGTTATTTTGGAATAAATTTTGAAGTCTTTGATTTCCTTGAAAAACATAAACAAAAAGGACATTGCTTGATTTTTGTTAGGTATGCCATTAATGTTGCTAAAAGGGCATTTATCCTTATAAGGGCTATAGAGGACTCTAGAAAAACGGAGTTAAAGGAAGTATACACTTTTACCTTTATTTGTTATTTACTTGAACTATTCCACAGCCTCTCTCTCTGTAGACTACTTGTATGTGTAATTTCATTTAAATTTATTAAGCATTTTTCTTACCAACAAAAATAAAACTTGAATAAACTTACAGAGCAAATAAAAATTCTCTTCCTCTAAAACTAATGCCCAAAATAAAGCAGTGAAATGTTTTTTTCATAAAGAGCAAATTGTTAAGCTTTTATTTTAAAAAATTTTGTTATTACATTTTTGAGTGACTAGAAATAAAGAGCTTTAAGGAAATTTTCTTAGAGCTTTAACATTGTAATTTATCGTGACTCAACAGATATACATTAAATCTGCATTATGCAAGAATAAGTATCTTAAATTGTACACACAACAGACCCATGCACATACCCTAAGATTAAACTTTACAGATCTACTAACATGTATTTTCTCATCTTTTTCATCTACAAAAATTCCCATTTTTGCACTCATACCATACCTGATCACAAGGTAACCAGAAGCACGTTTGTTTTAATAACTTTTACACATTCATAAATATTTTTAAACCCTGTAAAAGTTTAACTTTTGTATAGCATATCAAAGCACTATTCTTTTCTCCGCAAGTAAATCTCTTCTAATCCAAAGAATTGGGGTTTGCGGAGAGGTACACAAAGTAACAAAAATCTTTCTGGCCAGTGAATCAAAGGATGTTCTCAGACATTCACTTCTCTTTCCAAGTATAAAAAACATATTAAATATATATCTTATAATAAGAGGTTTTCCTCATGTCACCTTTGGATAGTCTCCTTAGTACATTCTTCTTCACATTGTACTATGGGATTGTTGCTCAGCTTTGTTATTTTCCCTTCTGCAAAGGACTGCCTGTCTTTGCTATGATATATCACTCCTCAACCAAAACTATATTGGGCACCTGGGTGGCTCGGTGGATTAAAGTCTCTGCCTTCAGCTCAGGTCATGATCTCAGGGACCTGGGATCCAGGCCCACATCGGGCTCTCTGCTCAGCAGGGAGCCTGCTTCCTCCTCTCTCTCTGCCTGCCTCTCTGGCTGCTTGTGATCTCTCTCTCTGTCAAATAAATAAATAAAATCTAAAAAAAGAAAGAAAGAAAGAAAGAAAGAAAGAAAGAAAGAAAGAAAGAAAGAAAGGGAGAGAGAAAGAAAGAGAGAAAGAAAGAGAGAAAGAAAGAAAGAAAAACCATGTTAAGTTCAGGCAAAAATCAGTTATAATGTAAAAGTGAGGAAAAAAATATATATATATATAAATTACACAAACGTATGCATGCGTACACTTACACCACCCATTATACCTCTTCTGAGGAACAAAGCTAACCCCCACTGTTTGTGTTTTCAATAGAAAACAAGCTACGAAAAACAGACATCAGGCATTCAACAGGACTGAAATGAACTTTTAGGACTGCTAAATATTTTACGGTTTAATTGTTTTTCCCAAACCCATGTGGCCATTTGGATCTACAAGGAGGAGTAAAACAGGAAATTTTTCAAGCAAACCTTCCCTGACGCTGCCAACTGCCAGGGTAGTTCAAGGAAGGAGCGCCAGATGACTTGTGTGTTCCTGAGCAGCCTTATGGCAGAAAAGAGTGCATGCGGGTGGCCATGATGCTCAGACTTGGCGATTCACGTAGTGATATTACTTACACTTGGATCTCAAACGTGAATCAAGCTCCCATGTTACTTCTATGCCATCTTTTTGCCGTGCCTGTCACCAAGCTATGCCCACCGATTAGGTCTGTAGCTGTCAATATTTTTTCTATATAAATATCCTCTTTGAATCAATCTTTTGCCACCTGCATTATTCCACTTCACTTCCTTTTGGCAGCACTGTTTTGAGAGGACAACTGCCACTAAAAACACAGTACTGAAGCAATCATTTGGTTCTGTGCGCACATTTTAATTTCATGCCCTACAGGGGAGAGTTGCTATCGGCCTTAAACAAAAATTGACTCTTTAATGCTTTACTGTTTTACACAGTTTATCTTTCAAATGGTAGGGGAGAGAGTGTAGGGGCAACCCCCAAACCTGAATTCTTCAAGTATTTCCCCAACTGTATTTTTATAAAATGCACTGATTTTGTCAGACGTCTACTTCACAGTATGGCCTGTTGTTATCTCAGGGCAGTGAGTCCTACAGTGTTAGGCCAGGCCTGTTGTGATCCCAAGAGAAAAGCCTTCAGTTGTTGAGACCACAGAGTTAGATGAGTTTTGCAGCATGGCCTGCTGCATGGCCACCATGCTGCAAAACTCATCTAAATAAGCAATTTAGATGAGTAAGTAATTTAAAGGCTGCACAACAAAAAGTACAAAAGCAGTGTGGGGGTGGGAGCCAGTGGGAAATAGTATAGAGCAAAACTTAGTATGAGCAGGAGAATGTAGGAATATGTATGGATAAGGACTGATCTCAAGCCTATTACGCGGTTGTTTTCCTTTGACACAGGTATTATTTTGTCATTGGCACAAACAGTAGTAAACCACTGGTCTTCTCTTTTCTCCCATGCATGTATTAAGAGTCTAAAATCATGCATCAATGAAAACAAGCTGCCTTGGTCATTGGTAACAGTAACCTCACAACATTTAGTCCACTCATTAAAACCTATGATCAGAACCTAGAGGAGGGAAAAAGTGATGACCTCCCAGAAGGTAAGAGAAATATTAGAAATCATCCACTCATGGAACTTCTTTAATCTGGAAAGATTTTTGTATTTTAAAAAATATTTGTGTAAGTCAGACTGAGAAAAACAAATACAATATGATTCCACTCAAAAGTGGAATCAAAAAAATGAGTAAACAAATAAAAAGCAGAGTCAGACCTACACATACAGAGCGCAAACTGGTGATCGCCAAAGAGAGGGGGAAAAGGCTTTGGGAAAATGGGTGAAGAGAAGAAGGGGGTGCAGGTCTGCAGTTATGGAACGACTACGTCACAAGAATAAAGGGCACAGCTTAAGGAATACAGTCAATAATACTATAATAGCGATGTAACAGGACAGACGGTAGTTACACTTCTGGTGAACATAACAATGTGCCAACTATACTCAAAAATAAGTTTAATTAAAAATACAGCTTGTAATTAAATCTTCTTTTACTTTTTAGTTCTGAATAATAAAAATTTATTTTGGGTCAAAAAAAAGTATTTATGGAAGATCAAGTAAAGAAATTCTTCCCATAAAGACTTCCATGAAAAATTAAATTTACAGCCCAGACTTTCCTGCCCCCTTGTGGAGAAAACACAGAGCTCTCTATTAACATTATCAAGATAAATGTGATGGCTTTTTTTTAAACCTGTAGAAAAGTTTTTCTATGGCATATATTATTCACTGGCATGGCTGGATCCTCTGATGTGCACAGAGCTTTACTAGTGGTTAAGTACCACGCCAAAGTAAAATAAAATCTAAATAACAAAAGAGCACTCAATCAGGTGTTAAACTGCAAGAAACCATCTAATTTGGGACAAAGTAAAAAACTGCAATGATTAGTTTTTAATAACACTTAGATACATAAATAAATGTTTTCTGCAAGTAGAAAAAGAGAGCTTCTTTCAAAGTGGCCATCAGAAAGCTCTGGAACTATTTCATCATTTAACTCAGGGTATGGGTCATCATCAAGATCTCTCTGTATGGAGTGCCACTACACACTGTCATCTGGGCAGGACCAGCCTGAGACATAGCATGTATTAGCCCCATCACCAACTCCTATAAATCCAGAATGCTCAAGTTGCTTTAGGTTGCTCTTAAAGAAATTTTGTCTAACTTGGTTTCAATACACTCAAAGAGACAGGGGCTGGAGGTTGTCAGCCCCATGTTTAATGCCCACTCATGTTCAACCAACAGCCATCCTAACATGACGGTTTAACACATAAATCGCCTCTGACAATGCACAAGAAGATGTTAAATTTCATTGTCTTTGTTGTACATTCTTTTTTTTTTTTTTTTTTTTTTTTTTTTTTTTTTTTTTTTTTTTTTTTTTTTTTTTTTTTTTTTTTTTTTTTTTAAAGATTTATTTTTTTTTAAAGATTTTATTTATTTGACAGAGAGAAACACAGCCAGAGAGGGTACACAAGCAGGGGGAGTGAGAGAGGGAGAAGCAGGCCTCCCGCCGAGCAGGGAGCCCGATGTGGGACTCGATCCCGGGTCTCCGGGATCATGACCTGAGCCGAAGGCAGTCGCTTAACCAACTGAGCCACCCAGGCGCCCCTTTGTTGTACATTCTAAAGTTATCACGTGAATGGTGTTTCAGTAAAAACAAAAGGTTTAGTATTTTCATAAGTTGGGAGTTGGAGAAAGGAAAAATAATTCTTTTTAATAGTAAAATTCTCATGGAAACGTGTCAAAAGTTCCGCAAGGCAACATGATCTATCATAACAGAACTTTTTCCCAAGTCATAGACCCTCAGACGTTCAATGAGCATTCTCTAACAAAGTGCTGAGTACCAAGCAATGTAAAAGAAACACCAACCTTGATTCCCACCTTACAACATTAGACATTTACCAAAGTACCAACGATGGGCAAGGGCTCAATCTACTGGGGAAATGAGGTCTATGCAGCAGCTGGGCAACAAGGCCCCCAAGTGGGTAAACCAGACAATAATAAATGGGCCAGAGAAGGGAAGCTGAACATCAGGGAATTCCTGAACAATAAATAAGACCCAGCTAGAGAAAGAAAGTGTAAAGAGGAGGAAGAAAGAAACCCACTCCATGTATCACAAACTAAAGATGGCTTACAAAAAAGTTTAAGCATTTTGGATTTAAAGAACGCCCAAGTAGAGGCGCCTGGGTGGCTCAGTCATTAAGCGTCTGCCTTTGGCTTAGATCATGAACCCAGAGTCCAGGGATTGAGCCCCACATCGGGCTCCCTGCTTGGCGGGAAGCCTGCTTCTCCCTCTCACTCCCCCTGCTTGTGTTCCCTCTCTGGCTGTGTTTCTCTCTGTCAAATAAATATACACCCAAGTAATGGTTCTGTAAGTAAAAAGAAGCTGTTAGATGACATGATACTATATGTGGAAAACCCAAAAGACTCTACCCCCAAACTACTGGATCTCATACAACAATTTGGTAATGTGGCAGGATACAAAATCAACGCGCAGAAATCAGTTGCATTCTTATACACCAACAACGAAAAAATAGAAAGGGAAATCAGAGAATCGATTCCATTTACTATAGCACCAAAAACCATAAG
>PITA01021273.1:0-33105 GCA_004023965.1 Spilogale gracilis | reverse complement strand
TTGACTTTCTCTTCTTGGCTTATTTCACTCAGCATAATCTCTTCCAGTCCAGTCCATGTTGCTACAAAAGTTGGATATTCATCCTTTCTGATGGAGGCACAGTATTCCATTGTATATATGTACCACATCTTCTTTATCCATTCATCTGTTGATGGGCACCTTGGCTCTTTCCACAGTTTGGCAATTGTGGCCATTGCTGCAACAAACATTGGGATACATAATGGCCCTTCTTTTCACTACATCTGCATCTTTGGGGTAGATGCCCAGTAGTGCAATTGCAGGGTCATAGGGTAGCTCTGTTTTTAATTTTTTAAGGAATCTCCACACTATTTTCCAAAGTTTCTGCACCAACTTGCATTCCCACCAACAGTGTAAGAGGGTTCCCCTTTCTCCGCAGCTTCTCCAACACTTGTTGCTTCCTGACTTGTTAATTTGGCCATTCTGACTGGTGTAAGGTGGTGTCTCAAGGTTTTGATTTGAATTTCCCTGATAGCTAGTGACGATGAACATTTTTTCATGTGTCAGATCAGGTCTTGATCTCATAGTCGTGAGAGTTCAAGCCCTACATTGGGCTCCACGCTCAGCCCAAATGAGCTTTTAAAAAAATGTAATAAATCAGTTATCTACTTTGCATACATCTTTACTGATTCCCTCCACAACCTCCTTGAGTTGAGTATTGCCTATTACAGTAGCTATCACAGTCAACTTTTCCAATTTTGCTATATCCCTGTTAGCCATTTTGTTGGTTAATAATACAAGTAGATCAATAGGAGTAGGGAGTAAAGGGTGGAGTTAAACTGAGAATTGTAACCTCAACAATGTAAAAAGGAGCTGAAGTTTTTACAGTAAAATGAGGTCCAAGAAATGGGCCTTATAAAATTATACAAGGATTAAATCATCTGAGCTGATGATGCCACTACTTTCTTAGATGTAGGGCTTGGGAGAGTACTCTGGATCCATAGCTATGGTGCACTGCCCCTTAACTTTCAAAAGGGCAGAGGCAAAGGGAGATCAGCTTCATCATAACAAAAAAATAGATGGTTCGTAAGTCAGGCTACAAAGTATGTAGACATAAATTGGACAGTAGATTCATGCTGAAGGTCACAAAAGTGCTGTCTGATGTTCTTCAGTATTTCTAGATAAAAACAAAATTTAGGGGGCGCCTGGTGGCTCAGTTGGTTAAGCAACTGACTTCAGCTCAGGTCATGATCCTGGAGACCTGGGATCGAGCCCCACATCGGGCTCCCTGCTCAGCGGGAAGCCTGCTTCTCCCTCTCTCACTCCACCTGCTTGTGTTCCCTCTCTGGCTGTGTTTCTCTCTGTCAAATAAATAAATAAAATCTTTAAAAAAAAAATTTAGTTATACTTAACAGAACAAGAGGTCTTCCATAGTGATTGCATCTTTGTAGTGCCAAAGTGAGTATCATCTTGGAGATGGAGGAGAGAGACCAGAGATATTTTTTAATGTCTAATGAATAGTGAAATCAGAGTTTACAGCTCACCAAAAGCAAACCACTTAAAAGGAGATTAAAAAGAGTAAGGGGCATGTGTTTGTAACATATTCAGAGAAATACGAAGAATTTTTTAGACGGTTTCATTTTAAATAGCACTTTCAGAAAATAAGAAATCAGGGACAGCTGATAGGCTTCCTAGCTTAAGGGAAGTGGGGGTAGATGTTGGAGAATTATCAGATATTGGTTAATTGGACCTTAAGAACTAAAAAAGGCTATTAGATTTTTCAATTAAGATAATGTTGGTAACCTTAAAGAAAGTGGTCTCCATGTACTCTTGGGAAAAACTCAGATTCCAATGATTTGAGGAGTGTATGGAATACAGGAAGGTGGAGAAGAGGATACAAACTGTTCTCTTTCTAAATAAGTAAGGACTATCTTCCCTTGGAAAGTGAATTCATTTTTATTTGAAGAGAATGGTGAGAATTTATGTAGTCAGCCTCTTTTCTTAATTTGTTCCATGAATAGTACCTATGTCATAAAACTCACTTTCTCACCAAAAAAAAGAACTCATATTTTAGAACCTTAACTTTCTAAAATGTTACAAATAGTTTGCCTTCTTGGTATGAGTTGCCTTATAAAAACATTGGTCAAGGCAGGATGTAGTCTCTCCTCTAGCAGAAGTATCATGAGATTTCCCTCATACCTCAAGATTGCAAGCTGCATTATAAGACAAGAGGGTGTAGGCTTTCCTGGGGATAGGAAAACGGTCTAAAACTTAGGGCTATGAAAAGAGATTGTGAATTTATTTTGTCTGGATATTTATCATTATTAAGACAGCCGTATTCTGTGCTGCTAAGCTTGGAATACCGTATAGTAGGAACGGATATATGAATAAGGCCATACTTACTCATACAAACTTTTCACAACTGTATGGAAAGTGCCACACTTGACACTTTACACACTTTCCAAAAAACCATAAGTAATTGTAGAATGGGCAAGAACTAGATGGGCAATCAGGAAACCTCGGTTTTGCTGATGGCTGTGTCGCTAACTCTGAACTCTCGAACAAGTGACTACCTCCTTAAGCCTGTTTTTCTCACCTGAAAAATAGAGAGTTAGACTCAACCTTGGTAGTAGCATTTATGTGTGCTCCTATTGACTATGAAATTATTACTTGTATTTCTGACAGTAAAATGGACTGAATGTTCAGGGAAACTCCTCTAGGAAAAGCACTCCTAAAAATGGTGAATTGAATAATTGGAGTGGGGAGGGAGGCAGAGAGGAAGGAGAAAAGAAAAAAGGAAAAGGAAAAAAAATTTTTAAATGCATGGCTCAGTTGGCAAGAAAAAGGGAGATTCTTTGGAGATTAAAAATAATATAGGGACACCTGGGTGGCCCAGTTGATTAAGCATTTGAATCTTGGGGCACCTGGGTGGCTCAGTCGTTAAGCATCTGTCTTTGGCTCAGGTCATGATCGCGGAGACCTAGGATCGAGCCCCACATCGGGCTCCCTGCTCGGTGGGAAGCCTGCTTCTCTCTCTCTCACTCCCCCTGCTTGTGCTACCTCTCTGGCTGTGTTTCTCCCTGTCAAATAAATACAGTCTTTAAAAAAAAAAAAACAAAAACACCTTTGACTCTTGATCTCAGCTCAGGTCTTTATCTCAGGGCTGTGAGTTCAAGCCCTGCCTTGGACTCCACGCTGGGTATGGAGCCTACTTTAAAAAAAAAAAAAAAGTAGAAAATGTAAGTCCAAAGGAATAAGTGCAGTGGCTGGCATGTGTTCTAGCTAATCCCTGGTAGCCTAGAGCCTGGGTTTATAGATCATTCATGGGGAACAAGAGATACAGGGGGAGCTCCAGAAAGTCACAGGTCCGTTCAAAGAATCCCTTTATAAAGCCAGGAAATACTGGCAGTGGGTCAACTAGAAAAGGATCTGCCCACAAAGGTTGGGTTTACACCTTGGTACTACTGGAATGTAAAAAACAGGAAAAGCTCCCTGGGAAAATTCCTAACCATAAACCCTCAATCACAGAGTTTTGGAGCTAGAATATATATTACCTGTATGACCTGAAGGAACCCCACACTGAAAATTTGGCATAAAGTAGAATTGAGTTGGTGCTGCTCCCAGGTATCTAGGAGAAACAAGTTTAAATCTATCCTGAAGGAATATACTGTAAATAAGACTCAAGTGCTTCCCTCAGATAAAGTTACAAAGAACAGGAACATACAATTTTAAAAAGTCTGAACACATGAGGAAAAAGCACTATATGAGCAACAAGAGAAACTGTAGAATCCAGTTTTCAAAGACTACTAATGTTTCAATTAGCAGGTAAAAATATTTTTTTGAAAATGAGAACATAGAGGGATGCCCGGGCAGTTCAGTTGATTAAGTGTCTGCCTTCAGCTCAGGTCATGATCCCAGTGGCCTGGGATGAGCCTGCATCAGGCTCCCTGCTCATCATGGAGCCTGCTCTCCATCTGCCTGCTGCTCCCCGCTACTTGTGCTCTCTCTTTCTGACAAATAAATTTTTAAAATCTTTTTAAAAAAAAAAGTGAGAATATAAATATCTCTTGTTATCTGAATTCAAGAACAGAATAGATTCAGAGAAATTTTTTTGATAATGTGGTGGTTATCCTCTGGTACCTGGGCTCTTAAACACTTGCTATCTAAAATTTAAGAGTCATCACAGAATCCCTCACTGTCCAGATTCTCACTATACAAACCCAGGAATCAGATCAAGATAGTGGGCAATACTTGCGGATTTTAAGTATGACAAAGGGATAAGAGAAGGTAGAAGTTACTAGGCAGGTTGAAAAGAACCAAATACAACTTCCAAAAATGAAAAATAGAATTGAAATTAGAAACTCACCTATTAGAAAATTTATGGTTTAAACCAAGGGTTGGAAATCTACAGTTTAAAGATCAGATCTGGCTTGACTCACCACCAATTTTTGTCAGTAAAATTTTCCTGGAGCGCAGCCGTGCTCAGTCTGCCTTCATGCTGCAACAGAAACCACATGGCACACAAAGCCCAAGATACTTACTTTCTGGCCCTTTACAGAAAAAGTTTGCTGGCCCTGAATAGCAGATTAGATCAGATGAAGAGAGAATGCATGACCTGGAAGACAGAGCTGAAGGAGTTACCCAGAATGAAGAACAGATGGTCATGGTGATGGAAAATAGGAGAGATTGAGGAACATGAAGGATGCAGTGAAAAAAGGTCTAGCCTATGTACAGTTGGGTTAGGAAGACAGAATGAGGAAAAGGAAATAAATAATGGCTGAGAATTTTCTAGAATTAATGAGATCCTCAGATTATCAAAGTTAAATAACTCTCAAATGGAATAAATAATACATATATCATAACCACATTACAATATATGAACAGCAGAAAAAACTGTTTCAGATTTCTCAAAGTCTAACAAGAAAACCAGAAATACTGGAATATCTTCAGTGTGCAGACAGAATAACTATCCACTTGGAATTGTATACCATTGAGTCTGTATTTCAAGAATGAACACAGTATAAAATCATTTTAGAGCATTTTTAACCAACAGGTTCTCATTGAAAGAAATTGCAAAGAGGGTACTTCAGGCCAAAGGGCTTAACCCACTGAGCCACCCAGGCACCCTATCCTTCATTTATTAATGGACATTTACATCGCTCTTCCGTCTCTTGGCTATTTTAAGTAGTGCTGCTGTGAACAGGAGGTGTGCAGATATCTCTTTAAGAGATATCAAAAGGTTGAATATATACACAGAAGCAGAATTGCTGGATCATATGACAGTTCTATTTTTCATATTTTGAGAAACCATCCTGTGTTACATAGCACTGCACCGTTTACATTTCCACCAGCAGCACACAGGTGTTCCACTTTATCCACGGATTTGCCAACGCTCGTTACTTTTTGATACTTGATACTGGCCACCTAATGGGTGTGGGGTGATATTTCATTTCCCTGATGATTAGTGATGTTAGGCATCTTTTCCTATACTTATTGGCCATTTGAATATCTTCTTTAGAGAAATGTCTGTGCAAATCCTTTGCCCAATTTTTTAATTGGATTGTTTGTGTTTTTGTTATTATTGAGTTGTAGGATTTTTTAATATCGTGTGTATATTAACCTTTTATCAAATATATTTGTTTTGCAAATATTTTTTCTCATTGCTCAGGTGTCTTTCACTCTGTTGATTGTTTGCTGCATAGTTTTTAAAGTTTAATGTAATCCCATTTGTCTTTTCTTCCTTTTGTTGCCTGTGCTTTTGCTGTCGTACCCATGAAAGCATGCCAAATCCAATGCCATGAAGCTTTTCCCCTATGTTTTCTTCTAGGAGTTTTATAGTTTCAGGTCTTACATTTAGATCATTAATTCATTTTGAATTAATCTTTATATATTGGATGAGATAAGGGTCCAACCTTATTATCATGTATGTGGATATCCACTTTTACAAACACTGTTCAAAATCCTTTCTCTGTTGTGTAGCCGTGACACTCCTGTTGAAGATCATGTGACCTCATACATCAGGCTTTACTTTGTTGCCGTTTATTCTCCCCCATTGGTCTGTATATCTGTCTTTATACTGTGCCATACTGTTTTGATTACTGTAGCTTTGCAGTATGTTTTAAAACCAGAAAATGTGAGGCCTCCAGCTTTGTTTTTCTTTCTCCATATTGTCTGGGCTATTCAAAGTCCTTTGAAATTCCATACAAATTTTAGAATGTTTTTTCTATTTCTGAAAAAAAATGCCATTAGCATTTTCTTAGGGATTGCATTGACTCTGTAGATTTCTTTGGGTAATATGGATTTTTAAAAATATTTATTTATTTGACAGAGAGAAACACAACTAAAGAGGGAACACAGGCAGAGGGAATGAGAGAGGGAGAAGCAGGTCTCCTACTGAGCAGGAATCCTGATGCGGGGCTTGATCCCAGGATTCCAGGATCATGACCCGAGCTGAAGGCAGACACCCAACAACTGAGCCACCCAGTTGCCCCATGGATATTTTGATAATATTAAGTCTTCCAGTCCATGGGCACAGGTTGTCTTTCTACCATCTGTGTCTTCTGTAGTGTCTTTCAGCAAGATCTTATAGCTTTCAGTGAATTTCTCTTTTGCCTCCTTGGTTACATATATTCCTAAGTATTTATTCTTTTTGATGATATCATAAATGGAATCATTTTCTCAATTTTTAATTTCTTTTTCAGATTGTTTATTATTAGTGTATAGAAATGCAATTTGATTTTTGTGTTAATTTTGATGCTGCAATTTTTCTGAAGATCTAACAGTTTTTTGGTGGAGTCTAAGCTATCTATGTGTAATAAGATCATGTCATTTATGAAGAGACATAATTTAGCTTCTGCCCTTTGTATTTGAATGCCTTTTGTTCCTTTTTCTTCATAACTGCCCTGGCTATAAATTGCAGTACTAGGTAGAATAAAAGTGGTGAGTGTGGCCATCAGTGCGTTGTTCCTGAGGGAAAGCTTTCAGTCTTCCACCATTTAGTATTATATTCATTATGGGCTTTTCATATATTGCCTTTATTGTGTTGTGATCATTTCCTTGTAATTCTAGTTCGGTTAGTTCATCTTCAAGGAATCTTGAGTTTTGCCAAATGCTTTTTCTGCATCATTGAAATGATCATATATGGGTTTTGCTCCTTCTTTCTATTAATGTGATATAGTCTACTGATTAATTTTCATATGTTGAACCATCTTTGCACTCCAAGAATAAATTCCACTTGGTCCACATGATGTATGTTCTTTTAATGTGTTGTTAAGTTAAATTTGCTAGCATTTAATTGAGGATTTTGCTTCAATAGTCATCAGGAATATTGGTCTATAGTTTTCTTACAGTATCTTTGTATGATTTTGGTATCAATGTAATGCTTTCCTCATAAAGTGAGTTTGGAACTATTCTTTCTTCAATTTTTTTTAAGTTTGAAAAATATTGGTGTTATTTCTTCTTTAAATATTTGGTAGAGGGACATCTGGGTGGCTCTCTCAGTTAAGTGTCTACCTTCACCTCAGATCATGATCCCAGGGTCCTGGGATTGAGTCTTACATCAGGCTCCTTGGTCAGCAGGGAGCCTGCTTCTCCCTCTGCCTGCACTCCCCCTGCTTGTGCCAGCCTGCTCCATGTCTCTCTCTCTCTCTCTCTCTCTCTCTCTCTCTCTCTCTCTCTCTCTTTGACAAAAACATAAATAAAATCTATAAATAATAAATATTTGGTAGAATTCTCCAGTAAAACCTTCTGGCCCAAGGTTTTTCTTTGTTAGGAGGTATATGATTACTGATTAAGTACCCTTGTTAGTTATTGATCTATTCACATTTTTTATTTCTTCGGGATTCAGTCTTAGTTTATTTTATGTTTCTAGAAACATATTTATTTCTTCTCTGTTACCTCAATTTTTTCACATATAATTGTTCATAGTAGTCTCCTATGACCCTTTTTATTTCTGTGGCATCAGTTGTAATTTCTCCTTTCATTTCTGATTTATTTGTCTTCATTTCTTCATTCGCTGTTTGTCTTTTCCCTTTTTCTCAGTCTATCTAAGGATTTGTCAATTTTCTTGAACATTTCAAAAAACGAACTCCTAGTTTTCTTTTCTATGATTTTTCTCTGCCATATTGTGTTTATTTCTGCTTACAAATTTACAATTTTCTTCCTTCTGCTAAGTCAAGTTTAGTTCTTCTCTTTTTAATTCCTTGAGGTGTTTATTTATGTTATCAATTTGGGGTATTTCTCCTTTTTAATATATGTATTTATAGCTACACTGCTCTTAGCACTGCTTTTAAGTTCTGGTATGTTTTGTTTTCATTTTCATTTGCTTCAAGACACTTTTAAATTTCCCTTATGGTTTCTTCTTTGGCTCACTGAGTGTTTAAGAGTGATTGATATAATTTCAGTCTTCTTAAATTTGTTAAAATTGTTTTATGGCTGTGGTTAGATAATGTGTTCTGTAAATATCTATTCAGTCCAATTGATCTATAGTGTTGTTCGAGTCCTCTGTTTCCTTTTGATCTTCTGGCTGATTGAGCTATTATGGAAAGTGAGATAGTGAAATCTCTTACTGTGTTACTATCTTTTCTTCTTTCAGTTCTGTCAGTATTTGCTTCATATATTGGGTGCTCTGCTGTTAAGGTGCATATATAATTGTTACATCTTCCTGATGAATTGGCCCTTTGATCATTGTATAATGTCTTTCTTTGTCTCTGTGACAGTTTTTGACTTACAGTCTGTTTTGTTTGAAATAAGTGTGGGCATTCCTGTTCTCTTTCTGTTACCATTTACATGGAATATCTTTTTTCATCATTTCACTTTCAGCCTAAAGTTAGTCTCTTATAGATAGCATATAGCTGGATTTTTTCCCCATCAGCCACTCTAGGTCTTTTTATTGGGGAGTTTAATCCATTCATACTTAAAATAAATATAGATAGGGAAGTATTTACTATTGCCATTATGTTAATTTTTTGTATGCCTTTAGGTATTTTGTCCTCTTCCTCTCTGCTGCCTTTTGCATGTCATTTTTTTCCATTTGTTTGGTTTTGGGTTTTTTGTAGCAGCATACTTTGAATCCTTTCTCATTTTCTGTGTATCTTCTGTAGGTATTTTCTTTGTGGTTACCCTGGGAATTACATAAAAGATCCTATAGTTAAAACAACCTGTTTTAAACTAATAACTTAAATAACATGCATAGACTTCACTCCTTTACATTG
The DNA here is from genome assembly GCA_004023965.1 of Spilogale gracilis. Taxonomy (NCBI): domain Eukaryota; kingdom Metazoa; phylum Chordata; class Mammalia; order Carnivora; family Mephitidae; genus Spilogale; species Spilogale gracilis. Next base: position 23,935 of record PITA01021273.1, on the reverse strand, counting down.
CCCCAACACTATGTTATCAGTGTTACAAATTACATCTTTTTATCATTTGTATTCATTAACATAATTTTATAGTTACATTTTTATGCTTTTGTCTTTTGTGTTCTATACCTCAAGTGATTTATGTACTACCATGAAAGTATTACTGGATTCTGTGTTTATCTCTATATTCACCTTTACAGAGAGCTTTATATCTTCATACAATCTTCTCTTACAGTGTAGAACCCTTTTGTTTCGACTTGAAGGGTTCCATTTAGCAATTCATGCAGTGTGAGTCTAGGGGGTGATAAACTCCCCCAGCTTTTGTTTATCCAGGAAAGTCTACTTCTCCATCCTTTTTGAAGGACAGTTTTGCTAAATATAGTATTCTTGGTTGGCAGAGTTTTCTTCTAGCGCTTTGAAGATACTATCCCGCTCTCTGGTAGCCCTGTGATGTTTCTGTTGTGAAAGCTCATCATTGTGTACTAGCTCCGTTGTCTATAATGAATTAGCTTTTCTCTTCCTCGTTCTAAGATTCTTTGTCTTTGAATTTCCAGTCTGATTATACGGTGTTCTCAGTGTGCATCTTCTTAGGTCCATACTATTTGGTCCTCTGGCACTGCAGCAAACCACCAACCAGAGTATTTTGTTTCCTCATCACTCCAAGTCAGGCAAGAAAACCAGTCTCTCAGGCAGTTCCCTGAAAAACCAAAATGTTGGATGTATGTTCCACTCTTATTTTTCCTTCCCAAGGGAGAATCTGCATGGGCTTTTTCTCCCAGTCATGAGTTATGCTGGCTTGTGATAGGGGCTGACAGTTGAAATCAAATGGATTTTCTTGCCTGTTTCAGTGCAGTTGTTCTTGGATTTGAGTTTATCTGGGGTATTGTAACTTTTAAACTGGTTTCTGGAGTTCTCATAAAGGTTTTTTGGACTGTATATTGTCAAGTTGGTATCTTCGTGAGGAAAAAAGGTCTGGGGCTTCCTATTCTGCTATCTTGGTGACCACAAAATTAAGTGTTGATATATTCTACCATATTAATCTCAGAAAATTTGTTCATTTCACTTACTGATCTGTTATTTTTAAAATCCTGGCCATTTTAATAGGCAGTGTTGAATTATGTGAAGGTTTAAATTATGTAATACTTGATACCCCCAAAACAATCAATGGTAGCACTCTTAAGTTACAAAGCATATAAAATTAAAATTAATGAAGCCATCATAAAACATAAATTAACTTCATAAAACATTATAACCAGAACATTACTGCTCTGCCTACCTATGTACTTTTTCCCACTCCCATCTCCTCCCTTCCCATAGATAACTACTGTGAGATTTCTTTTTTATGTTTTAAATATATTTAGGTTCATGTTTTTTTAGTTTCCTGCCTTGTCACATACAATTTTATTGTGTATGCAAACACTGTTTTTAATTTTGCTTGTTTTTAAGCTTTCTAAAAATGATCACTCAGTATTTAGTGTTCTGACTTGATTTTTTCCACTTAATGTAAGGCTAAGTAAGTTTTTATGTTTAATTGAACAATTGTATTGTTTACTTTGGGAATTATCTGTATACATTGTGCATTTCATAGGGGTATTCTTTTTTTCTGGTATAGGTAAGTTTCAAGAATCCTTATTATTCTAAATTCTATGATTTTAAGATTTTTCACTTATAGTGTCCTTTTAAAGTTTTAGTGTTAATTGATTGATAATTCAGATAATAAATTGATCTCCAGATTCTTGGTTTTGGAAGCTACTTGATATTTTAACGTTTCTTTACGAAACAGTAATTATTTGTTGCTATAATGTAATAACTTGTTTCATTATTTAGACATAAAGCCCACACAGAATTACAAATGTTTATTGGTCCACGTATGGCAGTGTTACTCCATGAAAGTTGATTGAAAATGATGTAATGAGGACAGTCACAATATACCTTCACTGGGCGTTTATAAATAGAAAACGTTGAGAAACTATATTCATGGCTTTTCGGTTGGACATTTGAAGTTTTTCTAAAAAGGTCAATTTTTATTTTTTAAAGTTTGCTCTTTCCACAGGAGTGGAATCCTTCAGTATACTAGAATTTCAGAAGGGCTATGGTTGCCTGAGGGAAATGTCAGAATTTTGTTTTATTCATACAAGTAACCTATATCTATATGAAAAGTGAAAAAAAAAATACTGCCTAGAGCAATGGTTTTCAAACTTTTTTGACAGCTCACTCAAGCACTTTGAAAGATATAGATTTACACTTATAGATGGAAAAGATGGGCCTAATTATAACAAAAAATTAAAGAGGAAAAAAATAATAAAAGACATACCAAAATGTATAGACCCATTCAAAGTCTAAAACTAAGGATATTACTGGGGGGAAATGGTAATTTTTTTATAAGAACTTAGGACTTATAATTTTTGCTCAGTTGGCCACCATTAAAATGTAGGGATTTTAAAGACCCTCTTGTTTTGGTTTATTCCCAGAGCAATAAACTAAAATATAGAGTATACTCAAAAAAGAAATGATCAGTGTATGTTGATAGGCAGCTCATTAAAAGTGAACCTCCCGTGAGGTGGGGCATGATGGTGGAAAAGTAGGAGTCCTGTTTCAAAGGGTCCCCTGAAGTGAGCTAAATATCTACCAGAACACTCTGAACACCCATGAAATCAGCCTGGATGTAAAACTACACACTTCTGGATCTCTGCGGGGGCAGAAGAGCATCAGCAGAGAGGTAAAGCGGAGCAGGAGCACTTGGACTGATTTCAGAGAAACAAGAAGGGGAGGGAGCCACCAGAAGTGACCCATTGGAAAGGAATACCCCAGTACGAAAGTGCCCCGTGCTTGGACACTTGCAGTCTGGTTAAAAGCACTCAAAAATGAAGGGTCTTAAGAGGCAACTGGGGGAATGTGACGGCCCCTAGCAGGGGAATAAAACCGTGGCTCCGGGCCAGCAGTAGAAAGCACTCCCCGGCACCTGAGGGAAGCTGGCTGGAAGTCCCTGAAACCGTGCTTGCACCATGGCTTGGGCTGGGCACATGGCAACCTGTGCCGGAGGCCAGTCTCCCCACAGCCTTCCACACAACGTGCTGGACGCCAGGTCAGAGAGCATCCAGCGTGGGTGTGGGATCCAGATAGCCTACCAACAGTGACAGGCACACAGACTGATACCACTCATGATTTCAGTGGCATGGCGGTGAAGGGACAAGTGGGGGCCTTGGGTGTCATCATGGCTGGTGACTGGAGGTGCACACTACCTGTGAGAGGTGGTGGGGTGCAGGGGAGAGTGCAGAGGGGAGTCTGTGTGCCCCGCACCACCCAGAGGGGAGCTGACTGAGGCCTCTCTCTGAAACGGAGGTCTGGTGCAGACAGCTTACTTTGCCCTGACTTTCCAAAAAGCAGTAAAAAGCTGCAAAAGAACAAAAACCTCCAGAGGACAAAATCCTGAAAAACTGGTTTCCATAGAGCCCAGCCCCTTGATAGGGGGCCGAAGGACTCAGCCCAGGCCAGACTGAAAAACAAGGTGGCAGGCCCCTTCCCCAGAAGGCAAGCCAGAAGAACAAGAGGACAACCACCGAAGGGTCTTCATAAAACTGTAAAACCCCAACACTGGGGAAAAAACAATATATTAAGCTCCAGGTACTACCCAAAACCTGTATATTTTATAGATACAGTTTTTCATTTTATTTTCTTTTTAACTTCTTTTTATTTTTAAGTTTTTGTTTTGAATTTTAAATTCATTCTCACGATTCGTGTTCTTTTATTTTTTAACCCACTTATTACTACAATATGATATTTAATACAGCATTCCATAATAACTTTTTACCTTGAACTTTTTCATACACATACCTGTGTTTGTTTCTTTTTTCTTTTTTTTCCTTTTAAATATACATATAGATATAAGCTTCAAGGTAATCCTTCATTCCTATTCAGTACTATCCCTATATATAAACCAGTTTTAATTTCCTTATATCTCTAGAAAGTGGAGTCCTCTAACAATAATAACAAGATACACCTACGAGGAACTGAAATACTTTCCTCACCCACAACGAGTGTTTGTACTTACCTTCCCATCCTGTCTTCTGTCAGTGTTTCTGTGTATTTGTTTTTGCCTTTGTAATATATAAAGACACTTCTTGGGGGCCATTTAGGTTCGGTTTTGCTTTTTTATTTTTTCCCCTTTCTTTTACTTTCAGTGGTCTTTTTGTTTATCCTTTTTTGTTTTTGTGCCATATAAATCCTACCATTGGGGCCCATTTTGGCCGGTTTTTTTCTTGCTCCTTTTCTCTTTTTCTGTCTCTTTTTTCTTTCTTCTTCCTTTTCAGTGGTGACTTCTGATTTCTCCAAAACCTTCCAACAAGCAACCCACCTGGATCATGTTGATATATTCAACTATACATCCCCTCATCCACCCATCACCAAAATGACTCAGAGGAGGAACACCCAACAGAAGAAAAATTCAAGAATCTGCAACCCTTGTCACTGAACTACTGGATATGAACACAAACAATATGACAGAAATGGAATTCAGGGTAGCAATTATCCAAGCAATGGAAGAGAACATTAGTGGCAAAATAGAAGCTCTAAGGGCAGAAGTGAAAGCCGAACTGGCAGAGGTTAAAAATGCTATCAGTGAGAACCAATCCAATTTAAATACCCAAACAGCTAGGGAAAGTGAAGCAGATCGCATTGGTGATCCAGAAGATAGTTTGAGAAGAAGGAGCAGGAGAAGTCTTGGAACGAACAGCTAAAATCCCATGAAAATAGAATTAGGGAAATAAATTATGCCATGAAATGCTCCAGTGTCAGAATTATTGGAATCCCTGAGAGAGTTGAGAGAGAGAAGGCTAGAAGATATAGTTGAACAAATCCTGGATGAAAATTTCCCTAATCTGGGGAATGAAACAAGTGTTCATGCACTAGAGGCAGAAAGGACATCCCCTAAGATCAGTGAGGCTAGAAAAACCTCCAGGCACATAACTGTGAAATTCATGAATCATAAATTCAAAGAATATGTCTTAGGAAAGCTTGGGGGAAGAGATCCCTTACGTACAGAGGGAGGACCAACAGAATAATGTCAGACCTGTCTACAGAAGCCTGGCAAGCCAGAAAGGCTGGCAAGACATATTCAGGAAATTAAATGGGGGAAAAAATCTGCAACCAAGGATAATGTACCCAGCAACATTGACTTTCAAAATGGAAGGAGAGATAAAGAGCTTTCAGGACCGGCAAAGTCTAAAAGATTATGCAACCACCAAGCCAGCACTACAAGAGACATTAAGAGGGATTCTATAAAAGAGGAACAGCCCAAGAATGATACAGAACAGAAATTTACAGAGATGATCTGTAGAAACAAGAACTTCACAGACAACATGATGTCAATAAAAACATACCTATCAATAATGAATCTCAACATGAATGGCCTAAATGCTCCAATAAAATGGCACAGGGTTGCAGACTGCATAAAATGACAGGATCCATGCATATGCTGTCTACAAGAGACATATTTTGAATCTAAAGACACTTCCAGACTGAAAGAGAAGGGAAGGAGGACCATCTTTCATGCCAGTGGACCTCAAAAGAAAGCTGGGGTAGCGATTCTCATATCAGACAAATTAGATTTTAATTTAAAGACTGTAGTCAGAGATACAGAAGGACACTACATCATTCTATAGACCAAGAAGATCTAACAGTTGTAACTATTTATGCCCCCAACATGGGAGCAGCCAATTATGTAAGCCAACTGTTAAGCAAAATAGTTATATCAATATGAATACATTAACTATAGGAGATCTTAACACACCACTCTCAGCAATGGACAGATCATATAAAATCAACAGATGAAAATCAACAGAAACAAGAGCTTTGAATGACACATTGGACCAGATGGATCTCATAGATATATTCAGAACATTCCACTCTAAAACAGCAGAATACTCATTCTTCTCAAGTGCACGTGGAACGTTCTCCAGAATAAACCACATACTAGGTCACAAATCAACCAATACCAAAAGATTGAGATTATTCCCCGCATATTCTCTGATCACAGTGCCTTGAAGCTGGAACTCAACCACAAGAAAAAGTTCAGAAGGAATTCAAACACTTAGAAACTAAAGATGATCATGCTCAAGAATGTTTGGGTCAACCAGGAAATCAAAGAAGAACTGAAACACTTCATGGAAACCAATGAGAATGAAGACACATCAATCCAAAACCTATGGAATATGGCAAAGGCAGTCCTAAGGGGGAAATACATAGCCATCAAAGCCTCACTCAAAAACAAAAATTGAAAAATCCCAAATACACCAACTCTCTTTACACCTTAAAGTACTGGAAAATCAACAACAAATTAAGCCAGTCCCACACACAAGACGGGAAATAATTAAGATTAGAGCAGAGATCAACCAATTAGAAACTAGAGATACAGTAGAACACATCAATGAAACTAAAAGCTGGTTCTTTGAAAGCATTAATAAGATCAATAAACCATTGGCCAAACAAATCCAAAAGAAAAGGGAGAAGACCCAAATTAATAAAATTATGAATGAAAGGGAAGAGATCACGACTAACACCAAGGAAATAGAAGCATCATCAGAAGTTACTATCAACAGTTATATGCCAATAAGTTAAACAATCTAGAAGATATACATGCATTCCTGGAAACCTATAAACTTCCAAGACTGAAACAGGAAGAAATTAACAATCTGAATAGACAAATATCTAGTAATGAGATTGAAACAGTGATCAAAAACCTCCCAGAAAACAAGAGCCCAGGACCTGACGGATTCCCTGGGGAATTCTACCAAACATTCAAAGAAGAAATAACACCAATTCTACTGAAGTTGTTTCAGAAAATAGAAACAGAAGGAAAACTTCCAGACTCTTTCTATGAAGCCAATATTACTCTAATCCCCAGACCAGACAAAGACCCCATCAAAAAGGAGAACTTCAGACCAATATCTCTGATGAATATGGATGCCAAGATTCTTAACAAGATCCTTGCTAACAGGATCCAACAATACATTAAAAAGATTATCCACCACCACCAGGTGGGATTTATCCCAGGGATGCAAGGGTACTTCAACATCTGCAAATCAATCAACGTGATAGAACAAATCAAATAAGAGAAGAGAGAATAAGCACATGGTCCTCTCAATTGATGCAGAAAAAGCATTTGACAAAATAAACAGCATCTATTCCTGATTAAAACTCTTCAACATATAAGGACAGAGGGAACATTCCTCAACCTCATAAAATCTATCTACGAAAAACCCACAGCGAATATCATCTATGGAGAAAAACTGACAGCCTTCCCATTGAGATCAGGAACAAGACAAGGATACCCACTGTCTCCACTATTGTACAACGTAGTGTTAGAAGTCCTAGCAACAGCAATCAGACAACAACGACAACAAAAAGAGATTCAAATTGGCAAAGGAGTCAAACTCTCTCTCTTCACAGATGACATGATACTTTATATGAAAAACCCAAAAGACTCTACCCCCAACTACTAGAACTCATACAACAATGCAGTAATGTGGGAGGATACAAAATCAATGCACAGAAATCAGTTATGTTCTTATACACTAACAATGAAAATATAGAAAGGGAAATCAGAGAATCAATTCTATTTACTATAGCACCAAAACCCATAAGATACCTAGGAATAGGCAGCACCTGGGTGGCTCAGTTGGTTAAGCGACTGCCTTCGGCTCAGGTCATGATCCCAGAGACCGGGATTGAGCCCCACATCGGGCTCCCTGCTCGGCGAGAAGCCTGCTTCTCCCTCTCTCACTCCCCCTACTTGTGTTCCCTCTCTGGCTGTGTTTCTCTCTGTCAAATAAATAAAATCTTTTAAAAAATTATATATATATATATATACACACACACACACCTAGGAATAAACCTAACAAAAGAAGTTAAGGATCTGTCCTTGAGGAACTACAGAACACTTATGAAAGAAATTGAAGAAGACACAAAAAGATGGAAAAGCATTCCATGCTCATGGATCAGAAGAATAAACATTGTTAAAATGTCTCTACTGCTCAGAGCAATCTATACTTTCAATGCCATCCCAATCAAAATTCCACCAACATTTTTCACAGTGCTGGAACAAACAATCCTACACTTTATATGGAACAGAAAAGACCCTGAATTGCTAAGGAAATCTTGAAAAAGAAAAGCAAAACTGAGGGCATCATGTTGCGTGATTTCAAGCTTTATTACAAAGATGTGATCAGGGGCGCCTGGGTGGCTCAGTTGGTTGAGCGACTGCCTTCGGCTCAGGTCATGATCCCGGAGACCCAGGATCGAGTCCCACATCCGGCTCTCTGCTCGGCGGGAAGCCTGCTTCTCCCTCTCTCACTCCCCCTGCTTGTGTTCCCTCCCTAGCTGTGTTTCTCTCTGTCAAATAAATAAATAAAACCTTTAAAAAAAAACAACAATAACAACAAAGATGTGATCACCAAGACAGCATGATACTGGCACAAAAGCAGACATAGACCAATGGAATGGAGTAGAGAGTCCAGCTATGGACCTGCAACTCTCTGGTCAAATAAGCTTTGACAAAGCAGGAAAAAATATGCAGAGGAAAAAGACAGTATCTTCAATAAATGGTGCTGGGAAAATTGGACAGCCACACACTGTGAAATGAAGAATGAAACTTGACCATTCTCTTATGCCACACACAAAGATAAACTCAAAATGGATGAAAGACATCAACGTGAGGCAAGAATCTATCAAAATCCTAGAGGAGAACATAGGCAGTGACCTCTTTGACATCAGCCACAGAAATTTCTTTCAAGACATGTCTCCAAAGGCAAATGAAACAAAAGAGAAAATGAACTTTTGGGACTTCATCAAAAATCTTCTGCACATCAAAGGAAACAGTCAGCAAAACAAAGAGGCAGACAAAGATCTATAGGTCTATAAAGAACTCCTCAAACTCAACAACCAAAATAAAGATCATCACATCAAAAAATGGGCAGGAGACATGAAGAGGCACTTCTCCATAGAAGACATACATAGACACATGAAAGAATATTTGTCATCATTAGCGATCAGGGAAATTCAAATCAAAACTACCTGAGATGCCACCTTACACCAGTCAGAATGGCCAAAATTAACAGGACAGGAAGCAACATGTGTTGGAGAGGCTGTGGAGAAAGGGGAACCCTCTTACACTGTTGGTGGGAATCCAAGTTGATGCAGCCGCTTTGGAAAACAGTGTGGAAATTCCTTAAAATATTAAAAATAGAGCTACCCTATGACCCTGCAATTGCACTACTGGGTATTTATCCCAAAGATACAGATATAGTGAAAAGAAGGGCCATAAGTACCCCAATGTTCATTATAGCAATGGCCACAATCACCAAACAGTGGAAAGAGCCAAGGTGTTCATCAACAGATGAATGGATAAAGAAGATATGGTACATATATACAATAGAGTATTATGCCTCCATCAGAAAGGATGAATACCCAACTTTTGTAGCAACATGGACCAGATTGGAGGACATTATGCTGAATGAAATGAGCCGAGCAGAGAAAGTCAAATATCATATGGTTTCACTTACTTGTGGAGCATAAGGAGTATTATGGAGGACAGTAGGAGAAGGAAATGAAATGGGTAGTGGGGTAAATTGGGGAGGGAGATGAAACATGAGAGACTTTGGACTCAGAAACAAACTGAGTGTCTTGGGAGGGGGGTGGGGGTTGGGTGAGCCTGGTGGTGGGTATTGAGGGCCCGTATTGCATGGAGCACTGGGTGTGGGTCATGGGCAATGAATCTTGGAACACTGAAAAAAATAATGTAATATAAATGTGAATATCCCATAATAGAAAAAAATGACATTATAGGAATTTTAAGGGAAAGAAATAAAAACTGTGGGGCTAGAGGAGTGTTTCTTTATGAATATATAATGGAAATTTAAGGTTGAAAAGAACTACTAATGTTTCCTACTAATGTGAGTCTTCAGCCCTGTCTGCAAATCTTCAGTGATATGGATTACAATATTTCCCATGGCAGCCAATCCATATTTGGATGCTATAATCCTTTTCAAGTTTTTCCTTATGGTGAGCCAAAATCTGTTCTATAGAGGGCAAATCTCATTTTCTCCTACATGAACACTTTTCAGATGTTTTTATATGATCTAGGTCCTCTCCTATCCTCTTCCTTTGTTTTTCATTTGATGTGAATTTAGGGCCACTCACCAGCCTTGTTAGTGAAGCTGATGATACAACTCATACTAATCTTATAACTTCCTATTTGTTTCTCTAGTTGCTCTTTCTTCTTTGTTAGGTTATACTCATCAATATGGTCTCTAACTTCTCATCAGTGAATCTACAAAATTGAAACCTGTAACTAAGCATACATGTGAAAGACTACATATAAGCCTACTTTTAAATGATTTTTTATCTATGTTATAGATTCTGAACAAGTTTTCTTTTAAGTTTTAGGAAACAATTATATTCCTCAGAACTTGGCTTCCAAATGAAACAATCTGCTTCTTGTCAAATAAGCAAACTTAAGATTCATATTGTAGTGTTATATTTTTCTCAATGTATTAAACAAATGCATTTTTATCTTTGTGTTTTCAGATAGTGGCCAGAACTGTAGTGCCAGTAATAAAGGTGAACGACTAAGTGCCAAACTCAGAGCTTTACCTGGGACAAATGAACCTTATGAAAGTAGCAGCAACAAAGAAATAGGCAAGTGCTGGTGTTCCCCACCCAGTTCCTACAGGCATAACAGGTCTGGAGATTTGGTGAGATGGCAAAAATATATAATTGGACGTTAAGAATTTTTTATATACAGACCAAATTTTATTTTTATTTTTTTTTAAAGATTTTATTTTTTATTTATTTGACAGAGAGAAACACAGCGAGAGAGGGAACACAAGCAGGGGGAGTGAGAGAGGGAGAAGCAGGCTTCCCGCCGAGCAGGGAGCCCGATGTGGGACTTGATCCCGGGCCTCCGGGATCATGACCTGAGCCGAAGGCAGCAGCTTAACCAACTGAGCCACCCAGGCGCCCCTATACAGACCAAATTTTAAATGACTTGAGAGAGTGTTTCTGTTCACTCAGTTTAGCTTATGAGACAAATTGGTTTCACATTTGATATTTTTCTTTATTATTCTAATATAAAATCTATTTTGAAACTTAGATGCCTCCTATGTGGATCCACTTGGCCCTCAAGTAGAAAGACCAAAAACTGCACCCAAAAAAAGAATCGACGAGGATGATTTTGCTGATGAAGAATTAGGAGATGATTTGCTTCCTGAATAATATACATTATAAATTTTACTTATCAAAGGAAAGAAATTGCCTTACAAGATAATAGTTATGTGAAACTTTGGATTAAACACCCAAATGTTAATTTTGTACACTGTCAAAACCTTAAATAAGTGTATTCTGTTCTATAAGATGGGTCTCAGTTTTGTTTTGTTTTGTATGGAATAAAGATTTGTGAAACTAATACTTTAGTGACTTCCTCACTCTTGAAAACATTGACCATGTAAGAAATACATTTTGTAGTACCACCTAGTACCTACATATACTTGTAAGTATGTGGGTGTGCTCACAAAAATTTACCCCATTACTGTAGTGATTTCATTAAAACAAAGTTTTAGCAGTGAAAACACTACATTGATTTCATGGTTCACAGTTTGTAAAATATGGTGTTAGGACATATCATTGATGGATCTGTAGTTAAGCTTAATTACTTAGAGTTTAGAAACTGTTATGACTTTAGAAGGTTTGCCTCACAGGAATATAATTCTATTAAAACAATTGTGTTTTGGATACTATAGTAAGAGAAAATACCAAACCATAACTCTACTGCTTTTTTCTGTATTTCCTTTCTACCTTCAGTCCAGGGGCATGTACCAATAGCACTGAGCAATGACAGCTCTAAAAATGCTTTTCCCATTTATGACTTGGGGTATGGGATGGAGGCCAGGACTGCATTATTTGTTAGCAGTGTGTTTTCCTGATCATTAATGTCCAGAGAAATTGCAATGATGGAACAATCAGAAGAGGCTTATCTTTAACAGTTCACTAGGGAGGGTGGACCCACCCATCTTACTTAACATTGTCTCCACAATGTGCCACTACTATTAGCTGTAAGAAGAGGGAAAACCAAAATTAGATCACAGTCCCTGCTCCCAAGATGGTCATGATCGAATGGGGAGGCATTCAACAAGGGCACTAAACATCTACAGTGTGCAAGATTCTGTGGATACTGCCATGAGCAAGACAGAACAAGAACCTGCCCTCAAAGAGCTTCAATCTCGGTGGGGAAGACAGATGATAAATAAATAAATTTTGTTTAAACACTTTAGATGTGGCTAAGTCAGTTAATTAAATGGAGTAATGTAATAGATAGTGATGGTGGTAGAGGGAGGGGCTCATTTAGATGGAAGAGTCAGGGAAAACCTCTCTAGGAGGTGGCATTTGTATTTTAACACCAGAACACTGAAATTGGAATGGTTTATGTATGTTGGAGGTAATTGAGTTAGAGTGATAAATTAGAGGGCTTGGGCTCACCAGGGTGGATGATATACAAGATATTCAGGAAAGAGGAAGGAGGTAAGGTCCAAGAGGTAGGCGGGGGCCAGATCACATAGAACATATAAATGGAGTTTGAGTCTTATTCTAATAACAATAATAGAGAAGCCCTTCAAAAGTTTTGTTCAAGAAAGGAGAGTGATATGATTTGTTTTAACTTTAGAAACTGGCAATCACATCGGTTGCCATGAAGATGAACTGACAGGTCGGCAGGTTGGAGGGGAAGGAAAGGGTTGGAACTACTAGTAGCCTGGGCAAGAGAGGAAGGTGACTGAGACCAGGTTTTTCTTTTTTTTTTCTTTTTAAGATTTTATTTATTTGACAGAGAGAAACACAGCCAGAGAGGGAACACAAGCAGGGGGAGTGAGAGGGGGAGAAGCAGGCTTCCCGCCGAGCAGGGAGCCCAATGTGGGACTCAATCCCAGGTCTCCGGGATCATGACCTGAGCCGAAGGCAGTTGCTTAACCAACTGAGCCACCCAGGCGCCACCTTTTCTTTTTTTTTTTAATTTATTTTTAAAGATTGTATTTTTTTATTTGCCGGAGAGATTGAGAGCTTAAGCAAGGGGAGTGACAGGCAGAGGAAGAAGCAAGCCCTCTGCTGAGCAAGGAGCCAGATGCAGGACTCCATCCCAGGACCCTAGGATCATGACCTTAGCTGAAGGCAGATGTTAAACCAACTGAGCCACCCAGTTGTCCCTTATTTTACTTTTTTAAAGATTTTTTATTTATTTAAGAGGATGAGAGCATAAGCATGGGGAGGGGAAGAGGGAGAAGGAGAAGCATATCCCCTGGGTGAACAGGGAGCCCTATGCAGGGCTCAGTCCTGGGATGCGGGATCATGACCCGAGCTGAAGGCAGACGCTTAACCAGCTGAGCCACCCAGGCACCCCTGAGACCAGGTCTTTAGCAATAGACATGAGAATTGGTTGACTCAGCATCCACTTCAGAGGCAAACGTCAGAAATAATTACTAATGGATTAAATATGGGGAAATGGGGAAGAGAGTAAAGGATGAGTGAGGGACTGAGAGGAGTGGATGGAGGGGGATGTTATCCACAATTTCACCATCTTAAATTCGAGATGTCTCTTCAGCATCCAACTGGAGATACAAACAGTGCACTTAAATTTACAAACTTGGAAATTGGAAGAGGTAAGGACTGGAAAAGCAAGGTGGGGAAATCTCAGTGTAGAAATAGTATTCAATACGACTGCAACTGAATGAGGCCCTTAGGGAAAGTGAGGATAGAGAAGTCTAAGCAACCAGCTCTGGAGGTCAGGAAAGAGGAGGTCAGGGGAGGAAAAAAAACAACAAACAACTGGAAGGAGCAATAAGTGACGTAGGAAGTTTCACATTTGAGGGGAATGGGCCTTCCTGTTCTAAAGAGGATGTCATAGGTCATATTAGACCAATGCTTCTGTAACAACTTGGTGGGGAGAGGACAGCGAATCATGGCAAAAATCACTGGAGAGTTGCGGGAGCAGTAAGATCAAACTAAAATTCCAGACTGTAAAGGCTGAAATTGGGGCTGGCCAGAAAAAGGGGGTCTTCTAGGAAAAAAAGAAACTAGCAGAACTTTTGGTAGTTACGTGGTTGCGGTTGGCACACCACACTAAAAACTTCAAGAAGCCCCAAATTTCTGACCAGTTTTCCACCATGGGCTGAGCTGAGCCTGGGGAACTGGTCGATTTAAAGTTAAGATTTTTAAAGATTTAAAGTTAAATCTCCCACAATCTTAGGATCCTTAGGGGACAAAGTCCTGCAATAGGGAAGGGCTTTTCACAAATACATAATTTGTCTACTCTCAAGACATTTGCTATTTTGTGAGCTGTGTGGGATAGGAGGCTAATGATCTAAATTCAAAGCCTCTAGGGCCTGACTGACTCTCTTGCTGTTTTTCACAGCTGAGGAGATAGATCTGCCAGGCTCTCAATCAAAAGCCTGGAAGGACAAACATGAACCAGGGTGGACTGACTTACAAAAATTGCAACCAGCCTCAACCAAGATCAGTCCCTGATTAGACCAAATCATCTCTGACTAGCAGAAGAAAGAAGAATTTTCTCTGGTAAAAATATCATTTCTATTTCCTGTGGTTCTTATATATATAACATTAGGCATACAGTAAGAAAGAGTAAGAAAATGGCTGATAAACCAGAAAAAAAAAAAAGAAGAAGACCCTTAGATAATCCAGATAATGGATCTAACAGGCTTTAAAATAACTATGATTAGTATATTAAATAAAATAAAGATGGACAAAATGGATGAAAAGATAGATAATTTCTTTTTTTTAAATATTTTTGTATTTTTTTAAAGATTTTATTTATTTGACAGAGAGAAACACAGCCAGAGAGGGAACACAAGCAGGGGGAGTGAGAGAGGGAGAAGCAGGCTTCCCGCCGAGCAGGGAGCCCGATGTGGGACTCAATCCCAGGTCTCCGGGATCATGACCTGAGCCAAAGGCAGTTTCCTAACCAACTGAGCCACCCAGGCGCCCCAAAGATAGATAATTTCAACAGGATATTGGAATCTATGAACAAGAATCAGAAGGAAAGAGAACTGAAAAATACAATATTTGAAATTAACTTACTTGGATGGATTTAACAATGTACTGGGCACAACAAAAGTCAGAATTAGTGAAGCCATTATTAGAAAATACCAAAATTGAAACACAAATGAAATAAGAATGGAATGAATAAAAGAGATGAACAAATAAGCCAGTCAAGAAATGAGCAGAAGACATAAACAGACATTTCTCAAAAGGAGACATACAAATGGCCAGCAGACACATGAAAAAATATTCAACATCACTCAGCATTGGTGAAATACAAATCAAAACCACAATGAGATACCACCTCACACCAGTCAGAATGGCTAAAATAAACAAGTCAGGAAACAATAAATGTTGGTGAGGATGTGGAGAAAGGGGAACCCTCTTACACTGTTGGTGGGAATGCAAACTGGTGCAGCCACTCTGGAAAATAATATGGAAGTTCTGTTAAAGTAAAAATAGAGCTACTCTAAAACCCAGAAATCGTACTGCTAGGTATTTGTCCAAAGATACAAATGTAGTGATCCAAGGGGGCACCTGCTCCCCAATGTTTATAACAGCAACGTCCACAATAACCGAAGTGTGGAAAGAGCTAAAATGTCCATTGACAGATTTGACAGATGACTGGGATATACACAACACACATACACAATGGAATATTACCCATTAAAAATGAAGTCTTACATTTGCAATGATGTTGATAGAACTAGAGGGTATTATGCTAAGTTAATCAGAGAAAGATAATTATATGATTTCACTCATACGTATAATTTAAGAAACAAAACACAAAAAGATCATAGGGGAAGGGAGAGACAAATAAAATAAGATGAAATCAGAGAAGGAGACAAACCATAAGAGACTCTTATACAGGAAACAAACGGAAGGTTGCTGGAGGGGAGGTAGATGGCGGATGGGGTAACCGGGTGATGGGCATTAAGGAGGGTATATGATGCAATGAGTACTGGGTGTTACATGCAGCTGATGAATCACTGAACTCTACCTCTGAAACGAATAGTATATGTTAATTAATTGGATTTAAATAAAATTTAAAAAAAGAATAAAGCAGATGATAAGAGAGGCTCCTGGGTGGCACAGTTGGTTAAGCATTTGTTTTCAGCTCAGGGTATGATCTCAGGGTCCTGGTACAATCTCCGGCTTCCTGCTCAGTGGGGAGTCCGCTTCTCCCTCTCCCTCTAGTCCTCCCAGCTTATGCTGTCTCAAATAAGTAAATAAAATCTTTAAAAAATATATGATAAGGACATTTGGGACATGGTCAAAAATTTAAATGAACATAAAAGGAATCTCAGAAAGGAAAGAGAATGGAGTAAAAGTAACATTTGAAGAAACAGTACCTAAAATTATCCCAAATTGATGAAAGGTATCAACCCACAGATGCAGGAAGCTCAGTGAACACAATGAGAGTAGATTCAAAGAAAACTGCACCCTAGAGATATGCTTAAATATTGAAAAACAAAGAACTGCTTTAAAATAGAACAAAAAGGACATAGCACCTTCAGAGGAACAATAATATGACTTAAGACTGACTTTTCCATAGAAATTATGGAATCAGAAGACAATAGAATGACATCTTTAAAAGTGCAAAACTCTGCCAACCTAGAATTCTATTGCAGTAAATATATCTTTGAATATATCTTTTCAATATATCTTTAAGGCTAAAGACTTCTAAGACAAATAAAATTTGAGAAAATGAATTACCATAGACCAGCTCCATAGAAAATACAAGAAAAATCTTTAAAAAATTTTTTTAAAAAGGGAAAAAATAAAATACTACAAGTATTTCTATAGGCTCAAGACAAATCATCCTAGAAAGCATGAAAGACAGAAAGGGTGAAAAGCACCAAAGAGGTAGAAAGATATATAAAAGAATAATGACTACTTAAAACAACAATATTAATGATTTGTGGGGTTTTAACATATATAGAAATAAAGTATATAACAATAGTAGCCCAGAGACTGGGAGGAAGTATTAAATTACTCTAAGGTTACTGTAGTGTTCAGATAGTGGCAGACCATAATGTCAAAGATGCATATTGAAGTCTCTAGAGTAACAACTGAAATAAAAGAATATATGATTTAAAATCTAATAGAATAACAAATGTAGAAAGACTGAGAACATCAGCATCTTGCAACCACCACACAGTAACTGATTCAAGAATTAATTGTTCTAAAGCAAGTGGAGGAAAGTTTGATGAGAATAGTATATTTACACAGCCTCAAAGTATTTCCCGACAATATAAATTATTATAAATTATTTCTCCACATAATAAATTACTTATTAATTACAAGAGGGAAAATCTTAATTTTGGATAAATTTGGTGGACACACCTTAATTTGTGACCAAAATTAACATGATCAATAATAGGACAAACTAAAACCATGTGCCTCCTGATATGATGCACTGAGAGGGTCCAAGATTTCTTAGTTGATATTCCTGCCAAAAACACCAAACCCAATCCCTACTCATGAGAAGTATCCCAAATTGAGGAATATCCTACAATATCACTGGCCAAACTTTTCAAAAATGTTAAGATCATGGGGTGCCTGGGTGATTCAGTCACTTAAGTGTCTGCCTTAGGCTGAGGTCATGATCCCAGGGTCCTGGGATTGAACCCAGCATTGGACTCCCTGCCCAATGGGAAGCCTGCTTCTCCCTATCCAACTCCCCCTGCTTGTGTCCCCTTTCTCACTGTGTCTCTCTCTGTCAAATAAATAAAATCTTGAAAAAAAAAGTTAAGATCATGAAAGACAAAAAATATCAGAGGAACTACTCCAGATTAAAGGAGACAAAGAGACATGTCAATGAAATGTAGTACATGATCCTCATTCAGATCCTGGACTGGGGGAAATTTGTTCTAAAGAACACTATAGGGACAACTGTTTCTATATGAATAGGTCTGTCTATTAGACAATCTGACTATTAACTGTAAAATTTCCTAATTTTGATAATTACATTATGGTTACATAACTGAATGCCTTTCTTCCTTAGAAATACATTATCAAAGTATTTTGGAACAAAGGGTGCTGATGTCAGAAAAAAATACAATGATAAATGTGGAAATAAATGTTAACAATTAATGGATTTGTGTGAAGGGTGAATAGAGTTATTTTTTCTATTCTTAAAACTTTTCTATAAATCTGAAATTATTTCAAAATAGAAGTTTTTTAAGCTAATGAAGGATAAAAGTAATTGATTCATCCAAAAATGGCAGAAAAGGAAAAATAAAGTAAAAAAGAACAGAGGGACAAATAGAAAACAAGTAACAAGATGGTAGGCCTTAAACCCAATTAGTATGTACACATTAGTAAGTATAAAAAAGTACACCAAATTATATTAATAATTATATAAGTATTAAATACTAGTTATATTAATAATTATGTTCTATTATTAAATATAGTAAATGTAAGCAGATCAAATATTCCAGTTAAATGACAAAGCTTATCAAACTGAATTAAAAATTAAATCAAACTACATGTTACTTAGAAGAAACACAATTTTTTAAAATAGGCTCCATGCTAGGTGTGGGCCCAATGTGGGACTTGAACTTAAGACCCTGAAATCAAGGGGCATCTGGGTGGCTCAGAGGGTAAGCCTTTGCCTTGGGCTCAGGTCATGATCTCAGGGTCCTGGGATCCAGTCCCACATCGGGCTCTTTGCTCAGCGGGGAACCTGCTTCCCCTTCCTTCTCTGCTTGCCTCTCTGCCTATTTGTGGTCTGTCAAATAAATAAATAAAATCTTAAATAAATAAATATCTTTTTTAAAAAAGACCCTGAAATCAAGACCTGAACTGAGATCAAGATTATTATACTGATAATTATATAATTATTATATTATTGAATATTGTTATATTAACCCACTGAGCCACCCAGGAACCCCAAGAGACATTTTAAGCATAAGGGCACAGATAGGTTGAAAATGAAAAGATGGGAAAAGGGGCACCAGAGTGGCTCAGTTGTTAGGTGTCTGCCTTCGGCTCAGGTCATGGTCCCGGAGTCCTGGGATCAAGCCCGGCATCGGGCTCCCTGCTTGGCGGGAGGCCTGCTTCTCTCTCTCTCACTCCACCTGCTTGTGTTCTCTCTCTAGCAGTGTTTCTCTCTCTCAAATAAAATATTTTTTTAAAAAAGATGGGAAAAGATACACTGTACAAACATTAATCAATAGGAATAAGGACTAAGGGAGCGGTCAAGTATGTCAAAGGGTGCAAAAAAAAATCTAATAATTAGATAAACACAGTTGACTTTGGCAATAATTGTATCATTTCAACCTTGTTAAGTTATTGTAATGAAGTGTTGGGGATAAATACCCAACTGGAATAGGTGGAACAGAAAATAGGAAATGAGGTTTTGGAGCCAGAGAAGGGAGAAACTCAGAACATTTTGTTATAAAAGGAAACAAATTAGGGGCACTTGGGTGGCTCAGTCAGTTAAGAGACTGCCTGCCGCTCAGGTCATGATCTCAAGATCTTGGGATTGGGCCCCACATCTGTCTGGCTCTCTGTTTAGCGGGGAGCCTGCTTCTTTCTCTCCTTCTGCCTGCTGCTCCCCGCTGCTTGTGCTGTCAAATAAATCAAATCTTAAAAAAAAAAAAAAAAAAAGGAAGCAAATTAGATGGTTGAGAAAGTGGGAACTGGGGTCAAGGGTTATCAGAAGTATCAGGAAAGAAGGCAGGGTATGTGAAAGTGAATGCAAATAGGTTAGTATTTGGTGGTAGAAAAAAAATAGCTTTCATCTCTGTATGGAACATTTGGTGAGGAGGTAAATGAGTAGTAGAGATTTGAGAGAGAAGAAATGTAAATTAGTGATCTTGGTAAAAAGGAATAGAACTGTGAAAATGTAGTAGATGTGTGTGTGTTGAATGCTAATCTGAGATTTGTGGTCAGAAATTAGAATTAAGGGGTGCCTGGGTGGCTCAGTTGTTAAGTGTCTGCCTTCGGCTCAGGTCGTGATCCTGGAGACCACAGATCAAGCCCCACATCTGGCTCCCTGCTCGGCGGGAAGCCTGCTTCTCCCTCTGACTCCCACTGCTTATGTTCCCTCTCTAGCTGTGTTTCTCTCTGTCAAATAAATAAATAAAATCTTTAAAAAAAAAAAAAAGAAATTAGAATCGAGTCCAGTCCGCCAAGTTGTATGATTTTAATGGAGTTGGGATTATTGTGGGCAAATAGTAAGAGGAAAAAAGGAACAAGGGGTTAACAGTGTTTGCACGGGTGTGGTAATAGTGATGAACCATGAACTCTAAAGTGGATGAAGAAGGAAATAAGGACTGAAGAATGGGATGCTTGGTAAAAAAGTGGTAGAATTAGAAGAACTGATGCGATCAGAGAATTACAGAAGTAGATTAAAATAGAAAGTGATTGTATCCGGGAGTATTTAAAATCATATATTTTCAAAAAAAAAAATAAAAAAATAAAATAAAATCATATATTTTCATGTAGTGCAGTTACTGGTAATGATAATATCTGGAGCACAACCATATCATTTGATAGTTGAGATAAAATGGGAGCAAAGGTAGTCATTTAGAATTATTTTTAATAAATTATCTGTGTGGGTGTTAGAGGTGCCAGGAATGATGAGCAAGAGTGATGGTAGATCCAGGTGCTAACCAAGAAGTTGGTAACAATAAAAAGAACTACTGGTAGAAAAATGTGACAGTCCTTTAAAGGAAGGAAGCTTGGATAGATAGGTGTATCAGTAACCCAAGAAGCTAACCATGGAAGTGGCCAACTTCACGCTGACTTTTGGAGTTATGGTGCCTAAAAGATTTTTCCCATCAGCTTGGTCTGTTTTAAGCTATGTGTAGTACTGGAGTGGTTGAGTGAATGAGGTGTTGAGAGGGAGGAACTGAAGATGACTTAAGATCAAGCTTTTGTGACTACAAGGATAGTGACATCTTTGGTAAAAGCACCAGAGAGGCATTAATTTCTAAGGGAACATGAAGAGGTTGGTTGCCTTTTTCTCACTTTTCTTAAATTTGGATTTAATTATTAACATGTTTATTTCATATGTGCATACATACGTTCAGACTTGAGGGTAACTAATGAAAAATTAGACAAAAGAAAAACATTTTGCACTTTTTTAAAAAAAGAT
The DNA here is from genome assembly GCA_004023965.1 of Spilogale gracilis. NCBI lineage: Eukaryota > Metazoa > Chordata > Mammalia > Carnivora > Mephitidae > Spilogale > Spilogale gracilis. The sequence goes on along the minus strand of PITA01021273.1, from coordinate 2,754 downwards.
TTTATTTATTTGTCAGAGAGAGAGCACAAAGCAAGGGAAGCAGCAGGCAGATGGAGAAGCAGGCTCCCCGTTGAGCAAGGAGCCTCATAAGGGACTGGATCCCAGGATGCTGGGATCACGATCTGAGCTGAAGGCAGACGCTTAACTGACTGAGCATCCCAGGCATCCCTTTGCCCTTGTGTCTAAGAAATTCCCTCAATTCTGTCTAGTCTCACAAAGATCAATTTTATGTTCTATCAAATAGGTAAGCATTTTCAGTTGAAACTGTTGGGAAGGAAATACTTTCTATTTCCTAATCAAGAGAGAAGAAAGAAATTGCCATGTTACCAGACAATAGCAGGTATTTTGTTGAAAAACATACAGAATTAACAGCCTGGCACAAATAAGTCGTGTCACCTTACATATGAAAGGATATTGTAATGAGACATATTGCGTAGTGCGGGAAAACCACTGTGATGACAGTCTCATCCTCCCAGAGGACTCTCATACTTTTTATTAAATACAATGTAAGCAGCATTTAGAGTACTGATCTTTATTCCCATTTTACCAGAAAGATAATAGAGAACATGAACAATTCATCTATTAGTCAGAAAGTGTTTTATGACCTCAAATGTTTACTCACCAAGAGCTGTAAATGGCTTAAATTGGAGATTTCAGTGGGGTTTTTAGCAGTGATTCTGAAAGTCTTGTTACACAATGTTCAAGGCATGTACAAATCTTGTTTTTCTACACAGCACAACTGAAATGCCTTTTAATCAAGTGGAGCAATACCTTGTAGACAACCCAGGCAAACAGCACAGCTTCAGAGCGTTCGGGGACGCGCGCCGATTTCCTGCACTTTCAGCTGCTGGCAGTCTTGTCTTTTCCTTTGTGAAGAACGACTGCTGTAAAACGGCCATCTTCATCAGCCTGCCCTCTAAAAAGCATTAATTTGTAGAACAAATGAGCACGGTTTCTTGTGTTCTTGAAGTATAACAGAGTTCCTTCATTTACGTATATTTTCTACTTTCGTCACAGAACGTGACCTTCCGAGGCGGCCTGCGCTGACAGGTGTCACGCGAGTTCTCCGGCCCGGGAGCCCGCGCGCAGACGAAGACAGGGCCGCGGGCCTGGAGCACGTCGATACCAGCGCTGCTGGAAGAGGCACCGAAGGTTCATGAGTGCTGTGGGGAAAGGAGAAACAACTCCTGTCGCCCTATTCAGAGGAAATGTTTTAATCTCTAAGAAATTTCTTTGAATTATGGAGTCTCAGAAGAGGAAGTCGTCCGAAGAATCCTTCTAGGTTTTAACTCCTTCTCCAGAGGGCCTGTTCTTGGAGAGCTTTAGTTACTGCAAGAATCCTCTTGCCGCGCGCCTCCCGACCTCACGACGCTGGCCGCACGTGTGAGCCGTGGAGATGGCAGCCGGGCCCCTGCGGCCTTCCTCAGCCCGGCGGCCACCCGCAGCGCGCTCTCCCGGGCCTCGCGAGCCGCCAGTGTCCCCGGGCGAATCCGCGCGGCGGGCCGGGCCTCGGGCGGCGCGGCCCTCTCCTCACGGCGCGGCCCTCTCCTCACGGCGCGGCCCTCGGGCGGCGCGGCCCTCTCCTCACGGCGCGGCCCTCTCCTCACGGCGCGGCCCTCTCCTCACGGCGCGGCCCTCGGGCGGCGCGGCCCTCTCCTCACGGCGCTGCCCTCTCCTCACGGCGCGGCCCTCTCCTCACGGCGCGGCCCTCGGGCAGCGCGGCCCTCTCCTCACAGCGCGGGCCGCCGGCGGCGGAGAAAGCTGCTCGGGGCGCAGAGGCGCTGCCCCGCCGGTTCCCGGGGACGCGGCGACGACCTCGTGCCGCCCGCCTGTCCGTGCGCGCCCGCCGAGCGGAGGAGGAAAGCGCGCGAGGGAACTTCCTCGAGCCGAGCCCGCGCCGCGACCCCGCGCCAGCCCCTCCTCGGCCGCGCAGCCCCCGCGGGGGGGAGGGCGGATGACGAGCCGGCGGGGGCGTGAGTCTGAGGGCGGCGGGCGCCGGCGTCGCAGGCGCGTCGAGGTCGCGGCCGCGGGAGGATGGCGCGTGCGGGGGTAAGCGGCCGCCGGCCGTCACAGGCACTCGCAGCCCAGGGCGCAGCAGCCCGGCAGGCACACGCACACGCGCACCCCGCAGCCGCCCTCCGCGCGGCCCCCCGCTCGGGGAGGCGGCGGCGGCGGCGGCCCGGGGCGCGCGGGCCGGCGCAGGGCAGGGTCCCGGGGCCCCCGGGGGCGGCGGGCGGGCGGGGGCGGCGCTCGGGGACCCGTTTGGTCAGCACCCATCCTCCGGGCCCGCCTCACGGTCCGCGGCGCGACGGGAGGGCGCCCACCGGCTCCAGACCGCGGCGGGCCGGGCGCGGGCGGGCTCCTCCGCCGCGCGGGGACGCTGAGCGCGGCCTGTCTCGCAGGTCTGGATGCTGCTGCTCGGCGTCCTGCTGGCGTTGGCGCCGGGCCGGGCCGCAGGCGCCCTGAGGCCGAGCAGACGCCCAGCGCGGCCGCGGGGCTGCGCCGACCGGCCCGAGGAGCTCCTGGAGCAGCTGTACGGGCGGCTGGCGGCGGGCGTGCTCGGCGCCTTCCACCACACGCTGCAGCTGGGGCCGCGCGAGCAGGCGCGCAACGCGAGCTGCCCGGCAGGGGGCAGGCCCGGCGACCGGCGCTTCCGGCCTCCCACCAACCTGCGCAGCGTGTCGCCGTGGGCCTACAGGTGAGCCGCGGGGCCGGGGCGGGGCGGCCTGGGCGGGGCGGGGCCGGGCAGGTGGG
>PITA01021272.1:0-33089 GCA_004023965.1 Spilogale gracilis | reverse complement strand
AGACCAAGATTGAAATGAATGGTTTTTAAAGTATAAGGTTGAAACTCTGCTTTCTTTTTGTTCAAAAAGACAAGGTTTTCTCCCATTGTTGGTCTGCTCTTGATAAAGAAATGTAAATAGTTGCTTTTTCTGTGCCTTCGGGAGAAACCAGCTTCTGTGATTTGCATTTAATCCTATTGAGGCTGTGTTTCAAAACTGATTTCTGGTGTTCATACAGTCCGCCTGACTTTTGATATTCATGTGATTGACAGGTGTACTTTTTAAACTAGGTATTTTAAGGTAAAGATGATAAACTTGGGGGGAAAGTTGATTCATTTGTCATGGGAAATTTGCTTGATGATGGTTCTGAGCAAATACTTTAAAGACTGGGATCCCCTCCCCCTCTGCCCACGGTGCAGAATTTTGCCTTGGAGGCAGCGGGCCCAGCCCAGCAGCGCAGCCAGAGAACAGAGGACGTGAGCCCGTGGCCCCACCAAAAGCACCGGCCCGGCAGTGCACGAGGCCCCCCAGGCAGGTACACCCACTGGGCTCAAGCAACTCTGCTGAGAGGAAACTGTGAACAGTGCTGGCGTAGCCCCGGCTGCCAGTACTGGGCACATAATCGACATGGCCATCATGAAGGAGCGTTGGCTGCGCAAGAGAAGGGGGGGCATCAAAACCTGGCGGCACCGCTACTTCCTGCTCAAAAATGGCGGCCCCACTACAGGGAGCCACCCCAGGATGTCGAGCAGCGAGAGTCCCCTCTCAACAACTTCTCGGTCGCTCAGTGTCAGCTGATGAAGACAGAGCGGCCAAGACCCAACACCTTCATTATCCGCTGCCTGCAGTGGACCACGGTCATCGAGGGGACCTTCCACGCAGACTCTCCAGATGACAGGGAGGAATGGATGCGAGCCATCCAGATGGTTGCCAACAGCCTCAAGCAGCGAGCCCAGGTGAGGACCCCGTGGACCGTAAGCGTGGCTCCCCCAGCGACCCTTCTGCAGCCGAGGAGATGCAAGTGGCAGTTAGTGAGGCTCAGGTCAAGGTGACCATGAATGACTTCGACTATCTCAAACTTCTGGGCAAGGGCACCTTTGGCAAAGTGATTCTGGTGCGGGAGAAGGCCAACAGCCACTACTACGCCATAAAAGTCCTGAAGAAGGAGGTCACTGTGGCCAAGAATGAGGTTGCCCACGCACTTACCCAGACCCATGTTCTCCAGAACTCCAGGCACTGAAGCACTCCTTCCAGACCCATGGCCGCCTCTGCTTCGTCATGGAGTGTGCCAACAGGGGCGAGGTCTTCTTCCACCCGTCCTGGGAACGCATGTTCCCTGAGGACAAGGCCCGCTTCTACAGCGCCGAGATTGTGTCCACCCTGGATTATCTGCACTTGGAGTAGAACGTCGTCTGCCGCGACCTCAAGCTAGAAAACCTCCTGCTGGACAAGGATGGGCACATCCAGATCACTGACTGGCCTGTGCAAGGAGGGCATCCAGGAGGGGGCCACCTTCACGCATGAAATGATGTGTGGCCGCCTGCCCTTCTACAACCAGGACCACGAGAAGCTCTTCAAGCTCATCCTCATGGAGGAGCCCCGCTTCCCACACACTCAGTCCTGAGTCCAAGTCTCTGCTCTCAGGGCTGCTCAGGAAGGACCCAAAGCAGAGGCTCGGAGGGGGCCCAGAGGACACCAAGGAGATCATGCAGCACTGTTTCCTCGTTAGCGTCGTGTGGCAGGACGTGTATAAAAGAAAGCTTAGTCCACCCTTCAAGCCCCAGGTCACATCAAAGACAGACACCCGGTGTTTCGATGAGGAGTTCACGGCTCAAATGATCACCATCACACTGCCCGGCCAAAATGGCAACATGGAGGGTAAGGACAGCAAGCAGAAGCCCCACTTCCTGCAGTTCTCCTACTCGGCCAGCAGCACGGCCTGAGAAAGGCCAGCTGGCTACGCCCCTGCTCCTGACGGCTGCTTCGGAAAATGGGTAAGAAGTCCTGCAGGGCGACTTGTACTTGGTGCTTATTTACGCTTATGCTGTGGGCAGGCAGCCTGCTTTGAAGAAAGGAGGTCTTGCAGGACTTTTTAGACATGGCCTTGGCCTTCAGAATGGAGGCCGGCTCCAGGACCCCCTCCGGGACAGGGCGGCCTGGAGGACAAGGAGGGGGCCCCCTCGAACCAGCATGGGGACAGACATCCCAGGGCCCGCAGAAGGCACTGGGTGCCCGAGGCCCGGGCCAGCGCCCTGAGGGGCATTCAGGACCCTTGGCTAGGCCCTCTGGCCCAAGCGGCCCCTGCGGACGGCATGAAGGACGTCTCTTTGGAGAGGGCCACTAAGACTCCTGAGAGTAGGCCACGGTGGGGGGGGAGCCCCGCCCGAGCTAGTGCATGTCCGAGGACAGTGATATCAACATCACCAGTGAGGAAGAGGACCGCAAGGAGCAGCGGCCTCCGCCTGGCCTGCAAGAGAAGGAGTTCCAGCTTAATGTGAACCTCTCCCCGAACCTCAGGTTAGAATTAAGGTGGAGGGGAAATCAACTGAATTTTTGTGGACTTGCTAGATAGCAACTGAGGACTGTTTACTGTGATTTACCCTGAAGCCTTATGAGCAAGGAGTTTTCTGTGGAACACTGCTTACAGACATTTCTTGTGCGGGGTGCCGGTTGAGACTCTGGGCGCTGTGGGTTCATAGCTTCCATTGATATGGGATGCTGTGCTCAATGTTCCGCAGATGCTGCCCACCCGCTCCCCTGCTGGGAGTCCGGTACACCTGTGTTTGCTGCAGGACGGTGGCTGGCGGCACGATCTGTCTGTCTGTGGGTGCTTCGGTGTGGACAGTTTCTGGTGCTGTCCCCCAGACCCCAAACACAGCCCGCAGCGAGCCAGGTATGGGGTCCTCCCTGGAGACTAGGACCCCACCGACCACGGACTGAACTTTGTTGTTACTTTAATTGTTGCTTAATGAAATGGAGCTTCAGAGTCAGGTGGTACTGCAGAATGGAAAAGGGCTCAACATGCTGTTTTTGGTAAAAAGGGGGGCTCTGCATAGCCCTGGGAGGGGATGCTGTTTTTGGGTATCAGCAGTTGCGGGCCCCCTGGTTTTACTGTTACTGATATTGCCCTGGTGCCATCTGTACAAAAGGATCAAAGATTTTACTTATTCCCAAAGAAAAGGGGGGAATGTAAGGACCTGTTTTAAAATCTAAGCCCCATTCTATTTACTCAGAAAAACTGGTCCAGGTGTTACAGACAAATGGCCCCTGGGAAACAAAGGCGAGCCAGGTTGGGGGAGACACCCAATCAGTAACCCCTTGATCTCCCATCCTGGGAGCATCCTGAGAGGTATTTAGATGCAAACTAACAATGGGCCAGATACCAGTACCAGGCTCAGGTGGGAGACCATGGAAGTGCAAATTAACTCAGGCAAGCCACGTGAGTGGGTCAGCTCAGGTGCAGAAGTGACCCTCGTCAGTTTGTGATTTGGGGTATGCCCTATAAAAGCTCCCCTGGGAAGTTGGGTGGGGTCCTTTTCCATGGAAAAGTGACCCTGGCTAGCCAGCTAAATTCTGATGCTTGGAGCAAAATAAAGCTTTGCTTAACCTTCGCTTTTGTAACCTCGCCTCGTTCCTTTGACCACAAACCCCATTATCAATGAAACAGGGAAACTAATAAATGAATAACCTCCAGATGGGCTTCTTGGGACATTATTTTCTAACAGAGTCTAACCCTTTGTTATTCATACAATCTGACATCAAACGTGAGCTCAATTTCCTGGTTGCCAGAATGAGCCTTCCTACAGAGACTTGGTCTCAAGTATGAGTCTATAGGATGACTATTGGGGGACAGAATGTTTCAAACCTGGCCATACAGAAGACAGATTTGCTATGTGGGGGGTTGCCTTTGGGAAAGCAGAAACTCTTGTCAAATTTTCTCTCTCTCTCTTTTTTTTTTTTTAAGATTTTATTTATTTGACAGAGAGAAACACAGCCAGAGAGGGAGCACAAGCAGGGGGAGTGAGAGAGGGAGAAGCAGGCTTCCCGCCGAGCAGGGAGCCTGATGTGGGACTCGATCCCAGGTCTCCAGGATCATGACCTGAGCCGAAGGCAGACGCTTAACCAACTGAGCCACCCAGGCGCCCCTCTTGTCAAATTTTCTAAGGGAAATGACAACTGGCTGCTTTTCCTTCCTTTTAAGCCTCCTACTTCAAGAACTGACCTGTGGAAAGTGTTCTCTTAACTCTGGTGGTGACAAACTGAAGAGATAATACCAGCTTACCTACCATTAGCCTGTTCCACAATCTGCCATCAGTTTCTCTAGGGCGAACTTGACTTCCTCCCAGAGTTTCAGGAAACAGTTGAGAACATCCTTATCACAACAACGCAAAAAAACTGGTTTGCCTTCACTCCCTCGCTGCCCCAGGCACAGAGGAATCATGTATTGAAATGATTCAAAGTCCCAATGGAAACATTGGTTTCCCCTAAACTTTGAAAAGCCTTAAGATTTATGAGTCTATTTTCCCCCTTTTTCTACCAACTTTTTTTTCTTACGTATTCATTACTTCCTAACTTTGAATACTAGGTCAAAGTTAGGTTCTTTTTTGTAGGCTTATACTACAAGCCAATGACTCACTAATCCTTACTTTTGGAATATGATTTTTTCGTTACGAAAACCTTCGATCATGACAGATAGTTTTTACAATTGAAAAGGAAAGTCAAGTGAGGATTTTCAGGCCCTATCTTGAGCCATACCTTTGCCAAGGATCTCTTTTCCTAGAATGTAGCTCCCTGGTCTCTGATGGAAAATGCTGATTCCTTCCTGCTGGAGTGATGCAAACACGGCTCTGGAACGTCTCTTCCGGGCCCTCCTGGTGAGTGCTCAGCTTTCTGGTGCACCTCAGCAGGGCACTAAGGGTGGGGGTCCAGTCCACAGCACGGACTGTGGTGCCTGTCTGCAAAGAGCTGATGGAAGTACAGACATGAGCAGGACACGCATGGCTGTAGGCTGATTGCCCATCCAGCCCAAAGCAGGTGCACTGACCATGCATCTAACACTGTACTGAGCTGACCGTTTTGTCTCACTTAAACCACACAGTGATCAGATTAGGAAGAGGCAGGCGAAGGCTTGATCTCAGCTACCAAACTGTTGGGGTATGTTTCTGAATTGAGGTTTTTTTTCTCCCCAGAGTTTATATAATAATATAGCATAATCACCATGCACATAAATCAAACCTGTAACTAGGCAACAAAATGTGTGAAGAATTCACATTCTGATCAGCAGAATAATGGCCCCAAGTCTATGCCCTAGTCTCCAAAACCTGGACGTACCTGACATGGCAAAACGGACTTTGCAGATGGGATTAAGTTCAGGATTTTTTAAAAAGATTTTATTTATTTATTTGAGAGAGAGAGAGAAAGAGAGCAGGCAGGAAGGGGAAAGGGAGAAGCCAACTCCATGCTGACCAGGGAGCCCGATGCAGAACTCGATCCCGGGACCCTGGGATCATGACCTGAGCTGAAAGTGGACACTTAACTGACCGAGCCGCCCAGGCGCCCTAAGTTCAATTTCTTGAGAAGGCAAGGAACTCATTTCTTGGCCTTCTCTTTCAGCTTTTTTTTTTTTAAGATTTTATTCATTTTTTTAATAGAGAGAAACACAGCTAGAGAGGGAACACAAGCAGGGGAAGTGAGAGAGGGAGAAGCAGGCTTCCCGCACATGCGGGGCTCAATCCTGGGACTCTGAGGTCATGACCTGAGCCTAAGGCAGACGATTAATGACTGAGCCACTCAGGCGCCCCAAGAGTAGCAATTTTAAATAGGATGGTCTGGAAGAAGCCATTGAAAGGGTTTATGATGACTATTTTAATTACTGTTACTATAATTAGATATACATAAACACATGCCAAGAAAGGATTTTGTATATTTCTCAGTAATCCTTTTCCCACCTCTGAAGATTGGTGTCTTAACTCAGTTCTAGAAAGATTATTACTCTGAATGTGACCACTTCAGTTTTCTGTATTCTCTTCTTCTAAAACTCTAATTAGCTATATTTGTTCTGGATTTCTTTCTCTATCATCCATGGGTATAAGCCTTCATATTCGCCATGGTTTTGCCCTTTAGGTTGCATTACAATTAATTTCCTTAGCTGTGTTTTCTGGGTCACTTATTCTCTCTTCAGTATGATCCACTGTTTTACCAGTTCTTTGAAATTGTAGTTTTTCATTATAACATTCTTTTAACCTTAAACAGTCCAAAAAAATAAAAGAAGAATAAATAAATAAAATAAAATAAAATAAAATAAAATAAAATAAAATAAAATAAAATAAAATAAGAAGTTCTTCATGGTCCTTCTTTGAAAATCTGTCTTGTCAGTTTGTTGGTGTCTTGCTCCTTAATTGTGCTTCCAACATCTTCCTTCATTTCTTTAAATCCATTAAACTGGGATGCCTGGGTGGCTCAGTTGGTTGAGCAACTGCCTTCGGCTCAGGTCATGATCCCAAGACCCGGGATCGAGTCCCACATCTGGCTCCCTGCTCAGCAGGAAGCCTGCTTCTCCCTCTCTCACTCCCCCTACTTGTGTTCCCTCTCTCGCTGTGTTTCTTGCTATCAAATAAATAAAATCTTTAAAAATAAATAAATAAATAAATAAATAAATAAATACATTAAACTTGTTTATTTTAATTTCTGTGTCTGATAATTCTAACATTGGGACGCCTGGGTGGCTCAGTTGGTTGGGCGGCTGCCTTCGGCTCAGGTCATGATCCTGGAGACCCGGGATCAAGTCCCACATCGGGCTCTCTGCTTGGTGGGAAGCCTGCTTCTCCCTCTCTCACTCCCCCTGCTTGTGTTCCCTCTCTCGCTGTGTTTCTCGCTGTCAAATAAATAAAATCTTAAAAAATAATAATAATAATGATAATTCTAACATCTGCATTCTGTACATTTGCTTCTGCACTCTGCTTGTTCTCTCTCATGGTGGCTTGTTTCCTTGTGCATTATGTAATCTTTGCTGGTAAGCTCATGTTCCTTGGAAATTTATCTTTGTTTAGAATATCTTCCTCCATGCATGGTTTGTGTTTCCTCCTGCAAGTTGCCCGGGGTACTGCTGCTTCACCACTATTTTAACCTAAATTTCTGCTGGAGGTTTTTTCTGCTCCATGTAGCATAGCACAGGCTATGGTTCACTGTGCTTAGGGGATAGTTTTTCCTCTTCTTTTTTTCATTCCACCAAGAGCCAAGGAGGCCAAGACAGGAAAGACTTTCTGTAATCCCTGTATTATCCCATGAGCAGGTGTTATCCTCATTTACCCGCTAAAGGGATCCAGCTTGATTTGAGGTCTCCAATCTGACTACAATGAGGCTTGAGTTCCAGGTTTCATTTGCTGTCCCTGGCATTTGTAAATCCAGATATACTCAGGGTGAATGCTGATATCAGCACTCACTTTTTTCCCCTACACTAGAATTTTTATTATTATTTCTGGCCTCTGAACATTTCTTTCTTGCCAGCTTAGCAGACCATTTTTCATTTTTATGTGTTGTTCAGCAATTTTAGGTGTTTGGTACCAGGAAAGACTCCCAGATAGCTACCATTTATCCTGCCATATTGCCAAAAAGGAAACCTCACTAATTTTTAAGTCATTAAAGAATAATTTAATAGTAAATCAGTAACAATAATGACCTAATATGTTTTTGAAACTTTTATTCTACTAAGAGGTTTATTCTTTTTTTAAAAAAAGATTTTATTTATTTATTTATTTATTTATTTATTTATTTATTTATTTGACAGAGAGAAACACAGCCAGAGAGGGAACACAAGCAGGGAGAGTGAGAGAGGGAGAAGCAGGCTTCCCGCTGAGCAGGGAGCCCGATGTGGGACTCGATCCCAGGACCCTGGGATCATAATCTGAGCTGAAGAGAAATGCTTAACCAATTGAGCCACCCAGGTGCCCCAATAATGTTTTATTTTTAAGATACTTTCTTATTTTAATACCTTACTAATTGCTAGTCAATTGAAAAAGGATCCTTAGACTTTAAATCTAAGTTATATAATTCCTCTTCCCCACTTCACCTCTTCTCTGCACCACAAATTGAACCTCAGATATTAACAATCTGATTATATTGTAAAGTTCTAGTCTCCCTAGCAGTCACCTCTTAGGAATTTATCAGAAAAAAAATAATTGGTTATAAGATTTTTAAATATTTGGGGGCACCTGGGTGGCTCAGTCGGTTAAGCATCTGCCTTAGGTCATGTTCCCAGGGTCTTGGAATTGAGCCCTATATCAGCCTCCCTGCTTGGTAGGGAGTCTGCCTCTCCTTCTCCATCTGCCTACTACCCTCGCTCATGCTTCCTCTCCTGCTCTCTCTTGCTGTCTCTCTCTCACTGTCCTTCACTCTCTCTCAATTAATAAAATATTAAAAAAAAATTTTTTTTAAACATTTGCATGAAGAGTCTTACGGCAAGTAAAGGGCGCCTGGGTGGCTCAGTGGGTTAAGCATACCACCCTTGGGTTTTGGCTCAGGTCATGATCTCAGGGCCATGGGATCAAGACATACATCAGGCTCTGTATGGAGTCTAAGAACCTCTCTCTCCCTCTCCCTGTGTCCCTCCTCCAGCTCTCACACACACCCTCTCTAAAATAAATAAATAAATGAATGAATAAATAAATAATAAAATTTTTAAAAAAAGACTTTCATGGTAGTCTTGCAATAGTGAGAATTGGAAATTACTAAATGACCAATTCTATAAGAAGGATACTAGCTTATACTTTACTGACAGCCAGAGAATACAAAACTAAGCAGCTGTCATAAAAAATGAAAAGGGTCTGTTTCATCTCAACACATCTACGTACATGAAAAGGCTTTGTATTGTCATCCTACCACCATAGGCCATGGTGCAGCCCCCTCTCCTGATAATACCCCAGTACAAATCCATACCCTTCGTTCAGTCTATCCATAGTCTCCTCTTGTCTGGAGAACTTTGTTAATTTAAAACCTCAAGTTCAGGGGCACCTCGGTGGTTTAGTTGGCTAAGCCTTCAACTCTTGATTTTGGCTCAGGTCATGATCTCAGGGGTTTGAGACCAAACCCTGTGTTGGGCTCCAAGCACTGGCCATGGAGCTGGCTTAAGATTCTCTCTCTCTGATCAGGGCCAGCTTCGCTGAGAGAGGCTGATGGAGCTTCCTTTGGCCCAAGGGACATATTGAGCCACAGAGAAATTTGGGAACTTTATAAATATTTGGAAGTCAAATAGCCCATATCTAAATAACGTATAGCTCAAAGAAGAAATCACAAAGGAAATTAGAAATTATTTTAAACTGAATGAAAATGAAATGCAACATACACAATTTTATGGAATGCAACCAAAGCAGTGCTTAGAGAAACATTTATAGCTTTCAAATGCCTATATTAGAAAAGAAAATCTTTTATCAATAACCTAAGTTTCCACCTTATGAAACCTGAAAATGGGCACCAAACTTAACAACAAAAAAGCAGAAAGAAAGGAGTAATAATGATTAGAGTAGTTATGAAGGAAAAAGAAAACTGAAAAACAATAAAGAAATATCAATGAAACCAAAATTTTGTTCTTTGAAAATATGAAAAAAAAACTGACAAACCTTTAATATGCTGACCAAGAAAAAAAGATTAACAAAAACAGAGAAGAGGGGAGATCACTACACTCTATAATAATTTAAAAGAATATAAGGGGGGGCACCTGGGTGGCTCAGTTAGTTAAGCGACTGCCTTCGGCTCAGGTCATGATCCCGGAGACCCTGGATCGAGTCCCACATCCGGCTCCTTGCTCAGCGGGAAGCCTGCTTCTCCCTCTCTCACCCCCCCTGCTTGTGTTCCCTCTCTGGCTGTGTTTCTCTCCGTCAAATAAATAAAATCTTTAAAAAAAATAAAATAAAAATATAAAAGAATATAAGGTAGTACTATGAATAACTTCATGCCAACATATTACTCAACATAAGCGTTACAAACAAATTACTTGAAACATACAAATTACTAAAAGTGACTGAGGGACAGATGCCTGGGTGGCTCAGTTGGTTGACCATCTGCCTTTGGCTCAGGTCATGATCCTTAGTCCTGGGATTGAGTCCTGCCTTGGGCTCCTTGCTCAGTGGGGAGCCTGATTCTCCCTCTACCTGCCTTTCCCCCTTGCTTGTGCTCTCTCTCTGTCCCTGACAAATAAATAAATGAATAAACAAATAAAATCTTTTTTAAAAAAATAAAAGTTACTGAAAAGAAAATATGAATAAATGTATGAAAAGTAAAGAAAAAGAAGTCTCTCCCTCCCCACTCTTGCCCCCCACCCTCTAGCTCAAACACTCTCACTCCCTCTTACAAAAAACAAAAACAAAACAAAACAAAACAAAAAAACCCTCAAATTCACTTGTTTTGAAGCTGTCTTTTTAAAAAAAAAAAGATTTTATTTATTAATTTGAGAGAGAGAGAGAATGAGAGCACCTCAGGACTGCACACTCACTGCAGACTGGACGGATGAGTGGGACCCTGGGACACCTTGCTGCTGAGGTGCCAAGCCGGCCCACCACACTGGCAATTCCCTGTGAGACCTGGCCCTGTTGCCGCCAGCTGGTGGCTTCGCTCCACAGTATGTGATGCGGACACTTCCTGTGCCCCCGCCGCAGTGGTCTCCCACGAGGCCCCACTGCACATTCCGACTGCCCTCTGCCAGCCAACCTGGATCAGCAAGGCGACAGAGACATCCGTAAATCTCAGGGAACAGGACCTCAAGGGGGTGATTACTGCTCCTCTCCCGTGGCTGCTCTGCTTTTCCAGTGCATTCCCATTCCTTCCCCACCACTGCCCTCAGCTCAAAGCTTGTAGCTGAGCATAACCAAGAGACAGGAAACCAGCTCCTCCTTCTTATAGTCACCTAGAAATTTTATGACCAGTTACATTGAGGGCCCCTTCCATAGATTCAAGGGAGAAAAATCAGGTAAGCATCCCTCCCCCAGTCCTCCCTCAATGGGACAGTAAGAGAAGAAAAACAACTATCTCCATGGACACTGCACTCTTCCCAGTGCCCCCCCAGAAATGTAAGGCCCACAGACTTTACCATCCCTAGCTCTTAGGGCATGTAGCATCTCCTGCTAATAGTCAGGTCCTCCTTGGAGTTAGTCCTAAAAACTTGACTTGGTTCTTACGAGCACACAATCTCTTGCCATTGTCTGGTTGAATCTGCACTCACACAAGCCTATAACAAAGGGATAGTGGACAAGTGTATATACGGATGAGGAAAGACATCCAGAGTACAAGAAGAGGGCAACTCAAGCTCCTTAACACCTTTCCAGTGTGAGCTGAAATACATAGATTTTCATGTATTTAAATGTGTACGTGTGCATCAAAAGAGGCCCGGAAGTTTATGTCAGGTGTTCATCGTGGGTATGGTTGAGATCGTGGGCTGTTTTTGCTGATCCATCTACCTACCTTTCCTTTTGAACTGCTCAAATTGTCTAATAGACCCAGTGAGGATGTAGACGACATTATGCCAAAGGCCAAAGTTACTAATCAAAAGAGGAAGTCTGTTAGAGACAGAAAAATGGATCAGGAGCCATGCACATGTAACTGTCCCTCCTCCAGATAAGAAGGAAATTGACCTTCACACAACAGGGGACAAAAGTGGAGCCAGAAGCAGCCCTCCTTACCTAACTATTGATGAGCCCCCCCCACTAGGTGCAGGGCAGGCCTGCTGAGGGACCGACATCCACTCCCATGAAGGGGCATGGCCCCAGAGGTGAGGAGGAGACCAGCTAGCATGCAGAAGAAAGCGGTCAAAGCCAGATGTCTCCTCACAGTATTTTCAAGGGAGGAAGAGAGAAATAAAAAGGGCCTAGATCATTCGCACACCAGATAATCATTCTCTAAGCCACCGATAACTTCGCTAAATGCACTTCTTAGTGTCAGTTCTTCCAACTTCGCCTGGCCTTATTTTTTATACAAGAGAAACGACATTTGGACATGGTTTTCAATTTCAGAAAGTTCAGAGGAAGGGCAATTACTATCACAAATCTTCAACTATAATGGCAGGCAGAGATTGAAGCAAATACTTTCCCACTGAAGTATTTCATAAGCCAAAAGTCCAACTGTTATTATTGGGTGCAACATTTCCAACCTGCTTCGACACTCAAAAAAAAATTACTTTTCCAGACATCCAAATTTAGTGAAACTGCTTCACACCACCATCAATGTTAGAATCCATCTGTATGCCATAGTGCCAAGGTCTTAAAACATTTCTCCACCTGAATTGAAATATTAAAACTAACATGACACTTGTCAAAACATAAAAATGTTTAAAAGATGATGCTTCTGGGAGGCAATTTAGGGCAAAGAGTGAAGGCTCTGGAGCTTGTAATCCCAGGGCAGTGGGCTGCCTGGGGGTCTTCGTTGGCTGTGGCCGCCATGACAAAGCACCACAGACTGGGTGAGTCCAACAACAGAAAAGTGTTTCCTCACAGTCCTGGAGAGTAGAGGTCCAATCCCAAGGAGCCAGACCGGTTGACAACTGGTGAGAGCTCTCCCCTCAGGTGGCAGACAGCCGCTTTCTCCTGGGGTTTCATATGCCCTCTCCCCCGACCCAAGTGCAGAGAGCAAGCTCCCAGACGTCCCTTCTTGTAAGGGCACCCATCAGTTCGGTCCCCACTCTTACAACCTCATTTCACCTTCATTACTGCCTTGCTCCAAATACAGCCATACGGGGGTTGGGACTTCAACATAGGAATTTGGGGGGGCACATATATTCAGTCCATAGCATCAGGTATGTGACCTTGAGAAGTTATTTAGCCTCTCAAAGCCTGAGTTCGTAAAAAGATCATTCCCAGAGGTTTGTTGTGGCGATTAAATGAGATAAGTCACATAAAGTCCATTACAGAGTATCGGGCACACTGGGAAGAAATTGATCCATGCTTGGCAATTTAATACCATTATTGCTGCTATTTATTTCACTCTTTTAACAGTATGTATTTTTGTTGAGAGTAAAAGAGTAAAATTCGAAACACTATTCTTAAGGTGGCTTCATTTTTTAAAAAAGATTTATTTATTTTAGAGAGAGCGCGGTGCACATGCAGGTTGAGGGGAGGGGCCAGAGGAGAGGGAGAGAATCTCAAGCAGACTCCTCACTGAGCCTGATGTGGGGCTTGATCTCCTGACCCATGAGATCACAACCTGAGATAAAACCAAGAGTCGGTGCTGAACCCTTCAACGGTCTGAGCTACCCAGGTGCCCCTAGGTGACTTCACTTTGAAGTGTGGTATCATAGATCCTTCTTTAGCTTATAAGTTCAAGACCGCATGCTTCAGGGACACCTCATGAAGATCTAGGAAGTAAATGCCCCCTGAATGGCACATGACCTCATTCTTCATATCAGTGGCCCATGACAGCTGGGCTTTTTACTCAGGGCTCACTCTACAATCAATTTGGTGAGCTGTTAAAGCTGTTTCTCACCAGTTCCAGATGTGAACCATCATTGGAAACTCCTAAATGCCTTCCTTCATGATTGCCTCAAGTTCCCACCCATCCACTGTTTCCCTGGTTTAAATGAAGTGAGGTGGTAAGATGTTGGTCTTTGTGTGTGTGTGTGTGTGTGTGTGTGTGTGTGAGAGAGAGAGAGAGAGAGAGAGAGAGAGAGAGAGAGAGAGATATCATTTAGTTGTGACAGGACATCCATGACCTGGGTCTAGAACTTCCCATATAGAAGTTGGCTAAAAAATAATGGAGTGTGGGCGCCTGGGTAGCTCAGTGGGTTAAAGCCTCTGCCTTTGGCTCAGGTCATGATCTCAGGGTCCAGGGTTCGAGGCCCACATCGGGCTGTCTGCTCGGCAGGGAGCCTGCTTCCTCCTCTCTCTCAGCCTGTCTTTCTGCCTACTTGTGATCTCTCTCTCTGTCAAATAAATAAATAAAATCTTTTAAAAAAAATAATGGAGTGTATCTAAAAACAAGGAATGGAGACTTGGGAGTGAGGAAGGGGGAGGGTGAAGCTTCCAGAGAAATGGAAGGGTACTTCTAGCCCCTTCTTTGTCTTCTTTCAGGCAGCCCCAGCTTACCTTAGACTCTAGGTGGCTGCAAATGTCCTTAGGGAAGGGTAGGCTGTTGGACAAGGATTCTAGTCCTTGTTTTCAGAGCCTAGGACTTCAAGCTGGGAGTGCTTACAGTTGCAAAATAGACATGTTATATCTTCCGGGTGCATCAATTTTTTCAGTGATGTGAAGGGGGAAATAAATAATATGTACTAAGTCTGGGATGACCCATAGCCAAACCAATGACAAGAATCTGTCATAAAATCAAGATGACCAGCCCATGCACAGCATTGGGATGAGCAGGAAACAGTGATTCTGAGTTCATGAGGTGTGATGGGCATCCTTCCTAGAAGCAGGCTTACTCCCTAGACTAGTGCTGGGAGAAGATGTCTTCATGGTGACCCCACCATGTGTATGCATTTACTCAATGAACACTTCAGACATTGAACACCTGTAGATAGGACCTATGTCATGCACTGGAGATGCAACGATAAATAATGGTGGGCTTGGGGCCACTGTAGGTTAACAGGATCATCAATTGAGAAGAATATCAGGTCAGCAAGAGGAGAGTAAGGACCAATGAAATCCAGCAGAGTCCCCACATCTGTCTGTCATCACATTCAATGACATCAATCTTCAGAGAGAGTCTTGGCCACTGCTTCTCTTTTGCCTTCCAAAGCTTGTGTGAATTTTTTCTTTTGACAAAGTCCAGCTTGACAATATACAGGGAAGGAGGCTCTGGGAAACATACCTCAGCTTAACCACATTGACGGAGAACAAGCTGCAACAGAATCTCTTCACCATGATCCCTACAGTTGACCTATCTGCTCTTCTGAAAAAAAAAAAGATAGGCTTGTCAACGTTGCATCCGGCAAATACTTAAATTAGTGTTCCTTATGAACTCAAAACATGACTTGGGGGTCATCTTCAACCTAAATACCCAGATCGATCTTAGATAGACACGGAACATTTGCTGTTTGGTGCCTACTCATGGTGGTTGGTTACTCAAGTATGGGGTAATAACAATAAGGTTTTCTCCCAGGGCTCATATGCTATCCCACATTCACTCATTTACTCATTACAACCACCTATAATTAAAAGTTAAAATCTATAAAAATAAAAAGTGTGGAAAGAATCTAAAAGTCTGTTGTGAACTAGATACTTCTTATAGGCCCAGCTACAGAACTTGTCACGATTATCTACAAATAGTGTTTCCCCCTTACTGATGTGAAATAATTATTAATAATAATTATAATATATTGTTTTATTTTTATTTCTAAACTTTTGATTAGTTTTTAAAAACATGTACCTAGGAATGCCTGGGTAGCTCAGTCAGTTAAGCATCTGACTTGGGCTCAAGTCATGATCTCAGGGTCCTGGGGTCAAGTCCTGCATCAGGCTCCCTGCTCAGTGGGTAGTCTACTTTCCCCTCTGGCTCACTCCCCACTCATGTTCTCTCTGAAAAATAAATAAAATCTTAAAGGAAAAAATCCCACATACCTAAACTTGGTGGTCTGCTTGCTCCTGGAACACCAGTTCCGTTGCCCTTGGCTACTGGGCATCCAAGATATACTGGCTGGAGCCTATCCAGTGCTGAGAAAACTGGCCAGGTCTTTTTTTCTTGTATTTTAAGGTGTAAATGGGCTGGGTGTCCTCCAGGAACTAACTGGCCATCCTCCTCTGTGTCGTTGCTTGCTTTTTCTTTGCTTTCTTTTTTTCTTAGTTTGCATTTGTTTTTGTCTTTTGAAGGGAAATGTTTTCTTTTGTCATACTCGACCCAGCCACGCTGATTCAGACGGAGGCATGAAGCCTGGGCTCCCCGTCCAGTCCATGAAGCAATGAGAGCTGAAGGTCAGGAATTCATAGCCAGTTCATGAGGTGAATGTTGCTCAGATACACCCCTCATGCCCAGAGCTGACTTCTCTTGGCAGGGCACTGCAGGTGTCTGTGGTGAGGAAAGGTGACAGGGAAGGTGGAGTGCTTGGTGCAGCAGGACAGCTATGATAGGGGCCAGGGGCACCCCTGAGCCACCAAGACACTAACAGTCACATCTGGGAGAGAGAACTTAGGGAAGAGAGCAACCTGCACATATAAGACTCAAAATAAAAGACGACATACGTCAAAGCCCACAGCTAAAGCCTTTCCCAGTCACTGACCCAGGAGTTAGCCTCCTGAGTTTGAATCTGAGCTCCAACAATTACCAGTAACCAAAACAAAACAAAACAGAACATCCAAGTTACTTAATCTCCCTGAGATTCCCAGTCCTCAAAAATATAATGTAAAATGATAATAGTAAATGCCTACCCATGGAATTATTGAAAGATTCGTGTCACGTGGTTAGAACAATTCCTGGCATGTAGAAAGCCTCCGCCATATTGGTGATGGTAGTAGAAATTGTCTGTGTGTGTGAGGGAGGCTGTCAGGGATAAATGTCTCCACACTCAAGAGTGCTAAGTTTTTAAGCATAGCCATGAACTTGGCATGCCTTCCCAGGGAGCAGTCTGGTGAAGGCAGGCTGATGACTAACCGCTTAGTTACAACATGGAAGTGGCCGAAATGGGGGGGAGATAATTGGTAGAGAGTGTTTAGGAGTACAGAGGAAGGGTCCTTGGAGTGAGAGGGCCTAATGGCTTTCCTCAAAGGGCTTCTCAGTTGGGATCTGAAGGACTGAGAGTGGGCCAGGGAAAGAATGGCGTGGTGCAGGCTGATGGTCATTGGAGCTTAAACAATGGAGGGAAGAAGAAAGGATGAAGAAAGAAAGGAAATACCGTAAGGATGAAGGTTGTAAAGAAGCCCTAAGTGAGGGCAATGTGTTGTGTAGCTGTGTCAGAAACAGGACGTGCCATGGGAAAGTGCCTGTTTAGTTTAAAAATGGGGAGAATGGTGCCCAGGACACAGGTTCAATATTATCCATGGAGATGGTGGCAGAG
Source organism: Spilogale gracilis (assembly GCA_004023965.1). Lineage (NCBI taxonomy): Eukaryota > Metazoa > Chordata > Mammalia > Carnivora > Mephitidae > Spilogale > Spilogale gracilis. The sequence goes on along the minus strand of PITA01021272.1, from coordinate 16,144 downwards.
ATAGAATTAGAAGTGGTTTGAGGGGGTGCCTGGGTCTGGCTCAGTCGGTTAAGTGTCCGACTCCTGATTTCAGCTCAGCTCACAAGCTTAGGGTTGTGAGATGGAGCCCATGCTGAATGTGGAGTCTGCTTGGAATTCTCTCTCTCCCTTTCCCTCTGCCCCTCCCCCCCTTTTAAAAAAAGAATAAGTGGTTTGAGTACTGTTTGGTGTAGTGTCATTTAAACAGAAGGACAAAAATCAGCATGGACTCACAGGAGGTTTTCAGATGAATGCCTACTGTACAACAGAAGGGGAAGTAAGTCTCGGTTGCAGGGAATCTTGTGCTGGTGGAGACAGGCAGAGAAGGCAGGGTCAGGGCAGTAGCCCAAACCAGGCTGCTTTTACATATTTCTCACGGCAAATGGAATTCCACGTCAAAATACTCTGGCTCATATTTATTGAGCATTTATTATGTGCCAAGCATTTTGGTCATCTACTGCTGTTGGACAAACTGCCCCCCAGCCTTACTAGTTGAAAACAGTCCCTATATTGCCTCTCACACTTTCATGGGTCAGGAATTGGACAGGGTTGGGCTGGGCAACTTTTTGCTTCTGTTTCATGTGACATCAACTGAGGTTAGTCAGTGCTACTCCACTGGTGGCTGGGTTTCTCTAGAGGGTCCAAGATGGCTTTGCTCACATGTCTGGCACCTTGGTGGAAATGGCTGAATGGCTAGGCCTGGTTTGCGCTGTCAGTTACAGCACAGATGCAGGGCCTCTCCGATATAACACCCTCACAAGGGAGAGAAATGTTCAGATTTTTGTTTCTAAAAATGGTCGTTCTTTCCCCTCTGCAGGTGGACCCCAGCAAATTTTCCCAAATGAAGTGCAGATGCCAAAGTTTCAATCCACCTTCATGACATTTGGCATATGTGGTCTAAACTCATGGGCCTTCAAACATCAAGAGATTCTCCCACAGATGTGAATATTGCCCACAGGTTCAGTTCAGGATAGAGGACTGAGCATCAGTTACAGCCTCCCTGTCCACTACAAGCTTAGAAACGAGATGAAATGGTGTTTGATCTATAATAATGTTAAGAAATTAGAAGGGGTTGTCTTATGGATAAGAAATCTTGAAAAATCCCTGAGATATGGAAGGTAGTCCTATCAGATTTTTAAAGGATCCCTATACTGAGGCCCACGTGGGAGAGGACTCTTGCATAAAAGTGGAGGGTGGCTATGGCTCCAAGGACACTTAAAGCCTGGAGGTACCAGAGAGCAGAAGAGGAGCAGCTCTGAGTGCCTGGTGGGGAATCAGCTGGGGCCTCAGGGTAGGAACTATCAGGTCAACATTCCCAGTACCCATCGCCCTTTGGACTAGAGGTATCTACCTCCATGTAGGAAGAAAGAGTATGAGCCTTTAAACAGAGAGCCAGGACAGAATCCTAGGGCCTGGCAATACCAGGGAGGAATGAGGAGTTTCTGCCCCAAGAAAGCCTCTCCTGGTCAGACTATGTCTGACTCTCACCCCTCATCCAGGAGGTGGGCTTCAGTAGACAAAGACCAGCCAACAGAGGTCCTCAAATAAATGATCCCTCAGCTAAGAATCATCAAGTAACTGTGAAAAATCAAGCTCTGTGCAAGAAATTTCCCCCTTGACCCTCTTACTGACATTACCAACTAAGTGCAGAACTTACACCCAGGGAAATAGAGCTCATTGACTGAGTTATACTGAATAATTGATAGTCTCAGGGAGATGCAAGATTATCATGTTGCACACATTATGGATGACTTTTTTATTTTAAAAACCTGATAATTGATAATAATTCAATATATAGCCTGACTAGAAGAACAAGTTGCCAAAGACCAATTTTTTTAGTTGTAAAATCAATCCAAAGGAATCTTTCAGGATGTAGTGAAGATTTTTAAAAATATGAAATAGAAGTTAAGAGATGTAGAATACTTATTAGACTTTACTGGGGTTAAAGACATGTTTTTCAAGAGACATTGTTAAGAAAATAAAAATACAAAACCAGAATTGGAGAAAATCTTTGCAAAACATGTATTTATTAAAATATTTGTATCCAGGGGCATGTGGGTGGCTCAGTTGGTTAAGCGTCTGCCTTTGGCTCAAGTTATGATCCGAAGGGCCTGCGATTGAGTCCTGCGTCGGGCTCCCTGTTGAGTGAGGAGACTGCTTCTCCCTCTCCCTCTGCCTCTCTCTGTGTGTGTCAAATAAATAAATAAAATCTTAAAAAAATATTTGTATCCAGAATACATTAAGAACTCTCAAAACTCAATGATAAGAAGAGAAAGAAATCAATTAAAAACATGCAAAGCATGTGAAGAAACATTTAATGAAGAAGATATATCAATGGTAACCAAACACATGAAAACATACTCAAAATCATTGGTTTTTAGAGAAATGCAAATTAAAACCATAAGAAAAGTTGATACACGTACATACCTATTAGAATGGCAAAACTTTAAAAAGACTGACTGCCAAGTTATAGAAGAAGCCCAAGTGTCCATTGATAGATGACTGATAAAGAAGAGGTGAACACACACACACACACACACACACACACACACACACACACACACCAGAATATCACTCAGCCATAAAAAAAAATGGAATCTTGCCACTTGCAATGACCTGAATAGAGCTAGAGAGTATAATGCTAAGTGAAATAAGTCAGAGAAACACAAACACCATATGACTTCATTCATACGTGGAATTTAAGAAACAAAACAAGCAAAGGAAAAAGAGAGAGAGACCAAGAAACAGACTCTCAACTATCAAGAACAAACTGAAGGTTGATGGATGGAGGGGAAGTGGGTGGGGGGATGGGTTAAATGAGTGATGGGAATTAAAGAGGGTCCTTGTGGTGATGAGCACTACATATTGTATGTAAGTGGTGAGTCACCAAATTTTATGCCTGAAAATAATATAACACTTTATGTTAACTCTACTGGAATTAAAACTAAAACAATTTCTTAAATTCCATATGAGTGAAACCATACGATAATTATCGTTGTCTGATTGATTTATTTCCCTCAGCATAATATCCTTCAGTTCCATTCATGTTGATGTAAATGGTAAGACTTCATCCTTTTTGATGGCTGAGTAATATTGTCATATATATATGTGGGAGGCTAAAGAAGGCCAGTTGCTGAAAGAATATGTACCTTATCTAAAAACTTAGAAAGCTTGGGCAATGGCCAAGGAATGAGGAAACCTTGAGGTGCCAGCAAGAAACACGAAGGAAAGCAAACAAGGTCTTAAGGGAGTATGTGCAGAAACATACTGTCCGGCTCGTTGCAAAATGTTGTGATATGTAACCACTGACTCTACTTTGATCGTGCTGTACTTTTTAAGCTGTCTCTTACTGATATACTGAGCTCTGTTACTAACTCATGATAAGTTAGTGATAGTGCTTTGTACCTTATTGGAGTGTATAAACAAAAATTACATCAGATATTTTGTACTAAATCAGGGCTGCTTGCGTTGATAAAAAGTAATGTACTGTACCATGATTCATCCCCCTTGGGTACTGGGTTTCATCCTGAAAGGTCACTCTGATCTTTTCACTTTGGATAAAAAATTTCATCATAGAGCCATTCTGATCTAACAATGACATTTGTAAAGCAATATAAATAGAGCTCCCTGAGAATGGTGTTTTGGAGAGATCCCCACACCACTCTTTGAGTCCGGTCTCCTCATTCGAAATCATTGACGCCATTCTCCACCTTCTGGGACCTGACTATTGCTGGGGCCTGGGTCCAGGCATATATATATATATATATATATATAAATAAATAAAAAGAAGAGGTGATATAGATATATATAAATTTATTTATTTATTTATTTAATTGTGTTATGTTAGTCACCATACTATACCACCTCTTCTTTATCCATTCATCTGTCGATGGACATCTGGGCTCTTCCAGAGTTTGGCTATTGTGGACATTGCTGCTATAAATTAATAATACACTATAGATTAACTAATTGAATTTAAATAAAGTAAATTTTAAAAATAAAATAATTAAATTAAAACACTAAAAAGAAATAAAGTAAAATAAAATAAAAAGACTGGCTGTACAGGGCTGGTGAGGAGGAAATAGAACCCTTTTACACTGCTGGTAGGAATATAAGATGAAACCACTCTGGAAAAGAGTTTGACAGTTTCTTTAAAAGTTAAACATACACTCACCATGTGACCTAGCCTTTCTGCCCTTGGGTATTTATCTGAGAGAAAAGAGAGCTTATGTTTTAGGAAGACCTGAACACAAATGTACATAGCAGTTTTATTGGTATCAGCCCCAAACTGAAAACAATGTAAATGTCCATCTAAGGATGGATAGACAAAGTGTGGCATATTCATACAATAGAATACTTCTCAGTAGTATAAAGGAACAAACATGTTGAGTAAGAGAAGACAAGCAAGAAAGAATACATACTTTATGATTCCATTTATATAAAACTCTAGACATTGCACTCAATCCATAGTGCAGATCAGTGGTTGTGTGGGATTCAGGGCAGGAGGAACAGGAGGAAGGAATTACAAAGGGGCATGGGGAAACTTTTGAGAGAAATGGCTATGTTCACTATTTTGATTGTGGTGATGGTTTCATAGGTTATAAACATATGTCAAAATGTACCATATTGTATGTCTAAGTATGTATGATTTATTATACAGCAATTATACATCAATAAGACTGTTATAAATATATTATATATACAGATAATATATATGTATAATTTGTCTCTATATAAAGAGATATTATATACAAAAAATATGTATCTCAGTGTTTCTCAAATTTATTTGACCACGACCCTGCTCACCTGTTACCCTAGTTCACAGAAACATGGCAGGGACAGACGTAGAACTGACCGTGCCTTCACTCTCTTATCGGCTGTATGCCCGTCAGTAAATGAGTTATACTTTCAGAGCCTCAGTTTTCTTGTTTATAAAATGGAGCTGTGGTCAGGATTTAAGTAGTGAATTTTGAAGGCCTGCCACATCGTAGGTTCTTAAAGACTTTAGTCCACTAACCAGCCCAGAAATCAAGCCAGCTATATTTATGGGTCTCCCCAACTGCAGTGACTTTATTTTCAACTAAAGAAACCACAATTCAGTCATATTGAGTCCAAAAGTCCAAGGGGAAAGATGTTGAAATGCTTAGCATTGCCTTGTAGGCCCATCTGCTCTACATTAGCTGGTCTTCCTCTGTTTATTATTCCTGGTGTTAAATCTCCTCCAATCCTTGTGTGAAAAGTTCGGACACACAATAACCTCTTTATCACATTTTCAAACTCTCGGCTTGTTCTGGAAAGTTTACACCTTTTTCTTGTTGCCATTGTTTTCATGTGGAATCATATTTCTGAAAAAGACATTTGGAGCACTTTACTGGAAACATTTATGTGTAAGCTGGAAACAGACAAATACCATCAAAGAATGAAAATGGGACGTCAGAGGAATTAGAAGTGCACTGTGTGGGCTCTGTGTTGTTCATCGAGGCTCAAGCAGGTGGTCAAGAGCCGGAGATGGTCAGCCCCCTCCTCCAGCCTCTCTCCTTTACAGGTAGAAATTGGATTATCCCAAAAAAAGAAATAGAAACAAGCCAGGGTTAGGGTATAGAATAAAAAGTGCACAAAACTATGAAAATAAATATATCATCATAATAATACTGGTTACCATTCATTGAAAATTATTTGTGCTCTATGCTTTACTAAATGTTATTTTTTTGAAGTAATCTCTACACCCAACACAGGGCTTGAACTCATGACCCCAAGATCAAGAGTCACATGCTCTACATACTAAGCCAGCCAGGTACACCTAAAGGCTGTTTTATTCAAACCTCAAAACAAACCTGTGAATCAAGTATAGAAATCAGTGAGGATTCTTTCAGTCACAAGTGACAGAAAATTCACCTCAAACTGACTCATAATATAAAGGAATTTTTATTGGGTCTGTCAATTAAAAACCTAGATTTAATCTTAGCTTCAAGTGAGACTTGATCGAGCAGCTCCAAAATATGTCTCTGGAAACTCGGATTTTCTCCCTTTCCTCCCTGCTTTCTTATGGACTTTCTCTTTGGCCTTCTTGAAGTCAGCCCAGAAGTTCCCGGCTTTCCCATAGTGGCAAAATGGCTGCCGTTGTCCCAGACCTCACATGTTTATACCACATCACTCAGAGAAAGAGAGAACGAGCCCTGGAATTCAATCTCTCACACTGGTCCCAAACGAGGTGTGTGTCTGTCCCTGAACAGATCGCTGTGGTGGGGGAGAGCAGAAGAAGTGAGTAAGAGTGGTTGACAGGATTGAGCCTTTGGGGTGGGGGCGTGACCCATACCCAGGAACTAGCGGTGAGGACGATCCCAACCAAAGCCCCAGGCTGAGAAATTGGGGGAAGAGGCTTCTCAAAGGAAAACAGAAAAGAAGTTGATACAAAAAGCAAAATTGGGTGCTGGGCACACACTCACAAGTGTCTAGTACCCATTCATTTATTACAAAAATTTAGGTAATGATACATCAGGGAATTAAAAAAAACCAAAAATTCCTATGGTCAATGCTGTTGATCCTCACCCCGCCCCATGGCCCCTTGACCCACCTGCAATGGTGGTGGACCCTTCCCCTTGGCTCATCTCTCTGCTTCTTCCCCTGAAGACTTTTTCTGGCACTGGAAGCTTGCTCAGCCTGGACATCCTGGTGGTTTCATGCTCTAAAGCAATAGGACGCCAACAAGGGACAGGAGCCAGGAACAAATACTCTAGTTTTTTTGTTTGTTTGTTTTTGGTTTTATCTCTAGGTAGGAAATCTCTGGGGCTGATTTAATGAGGCTTCTCAGAGGATCTCAAACAGGTTGAGCCCCAGTAGCCAGAGCAGTAATGAGTGGATTAATGCACCCTTTACTGGTTTTACCCCCTTTCTTGTCTTTCTTCCCCAACCTTCTCTCCTGGGCTCCTGGGAGTCACCTCCCAAATGAACAACTGGCACAAAATCCCTTGTCTTCTGTGGAACCCAAACTCAGCCTATCTCTGCCTTCATGGGCTCACATTCTGATGGCAGAGAGAGACAGATAATAAACAGACGAACTGAGCAAACTCTATAATGTTTGATGGAGATGGTTGTCATGGAGAATCATAAAGTGGGAAAGAAGGTAGAGCACCAGGATGGGTGTGGGGCTGCTCTTTTATGTTGGCATCCACACTTGATGTGTGAGTCAAGACCTGAAAAAGGGATATTAGGTCAAGCTGCAATATCTAAGTTAACGAGTTACCCCCAGATCATCATGGCTTCGAGGTCCATCGCCCACTGAAGCTATGTGCCTGTTGCAGGTTAGAAGGGACCTTGCTCCACCCACCTTCACTTCGCAGCCAACACAGGAGGCATTGCTGGGTGTCATGGAAGGCAGAAAACGAATTCCGGAAGGTCTCACATCATCAAGGAAAAGTTCTGATCTGAGCTTCTGGGTTCTACTCACAACTCATGTGTAGAACTGGTCATGTGACCCACCAAGCATACAGGATGAAGGAAAACAATGTATCAAGCGTCTGAGTGGTAGAGAGCTAAAAATGGTGGGAGGGCAAACCTAATAACACACGGTCCATCTTTCAGATTGTCCGATAGACAAGGTGGAAAAATTCAGTCATGGCATCAAAGTCCAGTTAGGAATCACTTGTCTCTATATCAGGTGTATTATGGTTTCCTTGATGCAGAGACTTACAAACCAAAAAGACAAGTTGTCTGAACCAAGCATGCTGTGGTTTTCAACGCAAGTTACAAAGCACACTAAAAAGCAAATTACAGTTTGAAGAGAAAGGGCGAGCATCAGCACCATGCTCCAATATGGCAGGATGTGGGAATGATCAGACCCAGGGTTTAAATGACTCTGATTTCTATGCTAAGGACTCCAATGGAAAAAAAAGTGGACAAGAAACAACTACAGGTGGGTAAGAAATATTTTTTTAAACGCTAGAGATCAAAACTACTTTAGCAGAAATGAAGACTACCTCTGATGGGCTTATTTAGTAGACAGGACATGGCTGAGGAAAGACCCTCTGAGCTTGTGGTTATGTCAGTGGAAACTCCCCAAACTGAAAAGTGAAGAGAACAAAGATGGGGAAAAAATGCAACAGAATATCCGGAACCACGGCACAACCACAAAAAGTGTAACATACGCCTACTGGGAACAGCAGAAGAAGAAAGAAAAGAACAGAAGAAATATTTGAAGAAATAAAGACCAAGAAGTTCCCCCCAGTTTATCTCAGCTGCGAAACCGCAGATCCAGGAAGCTCAGAGAACACCAAGCATGGCCAATGTCCCAAATCCTGCACCCGGGCGTATCATATTCAACCTGCAGAAAATCAAAAGAAAGAGATGAATCCACTATTGTAGTTGGAGACTTCACCCCGTTTATCAGAAATGGACAGATCCAGCAGGCTGAAAATCAGTAAGGACAGAGCTGAGCTCCACAACACCAAGAGGCCAGTTCTAAAAGGAAACAACAGAAAACACGGGGCAGGGTCTGTTCTGGAGGAATTCGGGAATCCCAAGGAGCAGCCCAGGCCAGGGCCTCCCAGCCAAGAGGTGGGGAGTGCTCTGTGAATAGGTCCCAGTTCTACTCCCTAGGATATTGCGGGTTTTTTTTGTTTTGTTGTTTGTTTGTTTGTTTGTTTTTGTCCGTTGACCCCCTGTTCTGGGAGATTCTTCTTTCTCCATTCCTCTCCTTGGCCATATCTAAATTTTGCATTGGAGGATATGCCCTCCGTGGGGCTGCTCTAGGACACAAAATGCTGTGCAACTTCCCAGATTCTACTGATGGCTTCCTCCAACCACAGTCCCAAAAATCTACCCTGAAGATATCCTTCCAAAGTACAAAACGAGTGTGCACAAGGTCATTAACTGCAGCCACATTTGTAATAACAAAAGACTGGGAACAACTCAAATGTTGATCCGTTGGGGTCTGGTTGAATAAATTACATCCATACAATGAAATTCTGATGCAGCTGTACTAAGAATGAGGAAGTTTTCCGTGAACTGGAATGATCTCCAGAATCTATCGCTAAATGGGAGGAAAAAAAAGACAAAATACAGAACAATGCATTACAGGATGCCAACTTCTGTTTAAGAGAATGGGGAAATAAATATTTTGCTTATTTTAAGCAAATGGGGTTTAAGAAAATGGGGTAAAGAATATAGGGAGGGAAGGGAGGCCCCCATAAGGATGCCTTTTAATGTTTTGATTTTAAACCAGATCATGCTTTACATATTCAAAAATAAAACAGAAAAGGAAAAATGAAAATCCCCAAACTGAAAGTACTGTTAGGAGGGTTCAGTGACCACGAGATGTGGTGGGCAAGAAATAGGCAGACACACACGAAACTGGAACGAGGACGCAGCCCTACTGATTTAGGGGGCAGCAGCGGGAAGAACAGGTCTGGGGGACCACGGGGACCCTGTCTTTAATGTGCTAAATTGGAGATGCTCCTGAAGCATCCAGGCAGAGACACTGAACAGGCACTTTGTGTGAGCCTGGGGCCCGGCGGGAGGTCTGGCTGCAGATAGAAACGTGAACGTCACCGGCTTGTAGCTGGTATTTCAGGCCACGAGACAGGATGAGATCACCAAGGGCATATAGACAAGAAAGAGGAAAGGCCTGGAGCGTGAACCTTAGGGCTCCTGTTGTCACGGTCAGGGGAATGAGGATGCACCAGCCAGCCAGGTGGGAAAAGAAACAGGAGCTGGGTGCCCTGAAAGCCAAGCGAGGGGAGGGTTTCTTGGAGGAGAAAAGGACCACCTCTGGCCTTACAGATAGAGACCAGGAGGGACCACTGGTCGTCCTAGCAGCTGACCCAGAAGAGAGCAGCTCCTGAGGAGGGCTGAGTCTTGTTAACATACAGTGTTAAATTAGTTTCCGGTGTACTGTTATCTTTTTCTGCAGAGTTCTCTAAAGAGTAGAGCAAAGGAGTAAGAGGTGGGGGTCGAGGGGAGTCCGGACAGCCTTGCATTTTAAGGTCAGGACCATAAAGCACGTTTGCCGGCAGATGGTCATGATCCAGCGGAGAGGGAGAAGCAGGATGGCAAGAGAGAGGGCATTACTGTATAATGTAGAAGATGAAGGAAATGACACTTTGGGGTACAGTTAGTGGAGGCTGAAACGGTGACTTGCCGGGGTCAACGGGCAGGACGTGCCCCACTCTGCCAAGCCCGCCGTGCTCCCCAGTGAGCACCTCAGGGCTCGGGCTCTGCCCATAAATGGCCACAGACCTGCGAGCAGCTCCTGCCCGGGGCCACCAGGACACAGGCTGCCGCAGAGGGACAATCACAGCGAAGCCACCTCCATTAATCAGTGCACGGGATTAGATACGAATGTTTGAAGCCTGGCCAACAACTCCAGCTCTGACAGCTGGCGGGGAAAGTCAGGAGGCGCTGACGCACGGCATGCCAGGAGAGCGTGCCTGAAGCCCATCAGAGAGAGCGCTCACGTAGCTCACACACGCTGCCGTGGCGCCCAAGGTCAGCGGAGGGAGCACCCCCATAGAACCCGCCACCCCCGGCCATCAGAGCAGCACACCACGGGCCCATAGAAACCGGAAAATAGAACGATCCTATGATCTAGTAATTCCACTACTGGGTATTTACCCACAGGGGCGCCTGGGTGGCTCAGTCATTAAATGTCTGCCTTCGGCTCAGGTCATGATCCCAGGGTCCCGAGAAGAAGCCCCACATCGGGCTCCCTGCTCGGCAGGAAGCCTGCTTCTCCCTCTCTCACTCCCCCTGCTTGTGTTCCCTCTCTCACTGTCTTTCTCTCTGTCAAATAAATAATAAAATCTCAAAAAAAGAAAAAAAAAACAATAGAGTTGGGGGGGGGGGAAAGAACGAAAGAAACCAGAAAATGTGAAGGTCTGTGGATGAAGGGACGTCTCTTCCTTTTCTTGCTCATTCCTGTGGGATCTTCCCACTGGCCCTCTGTGGTACAGGGTTTATAAACACAGCCAGTTTCCCCCCTGCCTCTACCCACACCCCGCCACGATGTCACTTTGCAACTCCTCTCATGAAGGGGTGGAGTCTGTCACACACATCAGTGGAATGGAACAGAGCGCCCAGAAATAAACCCACCCTTATACGGCCAATTAACCCGTGACAAAGGAGGCAACACAATCCGATGGAGAAGACAGTCATTTCAACAAATGGTATGGGGAAAACTGGACAGCTCTGTGCAAGAAAAATGAAATGGGACCATTTTCTTACATCATTTACAAAAATAAATTCAAAATGGATTAAAGACCTAAATGTGAGACCTGACACTATAAAAATCCTTTAAAAAGCACAGGAAGTAATTCCTCTGACATCAGCCATAATGTCTCCTAAGGCAAGGGAAACAAAAGCAAAAATAAACCATCAGGACGACAACAAAATGCACAGCAAAGGAAACTATCTCTGAGATAAAAGACAGCCTACTGACTAGAAGAAGATATTTGCAAATGACACAGCCATTAAGACGTTAATATCCAATACTATAAAGAACTCATACAAGTCAACACCAAAAACACAAACCATCTGATTAAAAAATGGGCAGAGGATCAGAATAGACATTTCTCCAAAAAAGACAACCAGATGGCCAGCAGACACATGAAAAGATGCCTCACATCACTCATCATCAGGGAAATGCCAATCAAAACCACAATGAGATGTCACCTCACACCTGTCAGAAGGTCTAAAACCAGAAAGACAAAAATAATAAGTGTGCATGAGGATATGGAGAAAAAGGAACTCTCTTATACTGTTAGTGAGAATGCAAACTGGTGCAGCCATCAGTGGAAACAGTGAAAGTTCCTCAAAAAATTAAAAATAGAACTATCCTATGATCTAGTAATTCCACTACTGGGTATTTACCCACAGAAAACAAAAACACAAATTCAGAATATACATGCACCCTGATAATTCTAGCAGCCTTACTTACAATAGCCAAGATATGGAAGCAAACTGAGTGTTCACCAATAGACAAATGGATAAGGAAGATGTGGTACACACACACACACACACACACACACACACACACACACAGAGCGAGAGAGAGAAAGGAATATTATGCAGCCATAAAAAGAGTGAGATTGTGGCATTGGAGACATGGATAGACCTAGAGGGTATTGTGTCAAGTGAAAAAAGTTAGACTGAGAAAAATACCATATGATTTCACTCATAAGTGGAAACTTGAAAAAAAAAAGAACAAACAAACAAAAAACAGAATGAGACCTGTAAGTAGGGAGAACTGATTATTGCCAGAGGGAGAGGGGAGGGGCAGGTACAGGCCTCCAGTTATGGTGTGTGTAAGTTACGGAGATGAAAGGCACTGCAAAGGGAATCTAGTCCGTGGAACCCTAAATGCACTGTCTGGTGACAGATGGGAGCGACATTTGTGAGCAGAGGGTAACACAGAGACTTGTTGAAGCACTATGTCGTACACCTGAAACTAATGGAACATTGCGTGTCAACTATACCGGAAGGAAGGAAGGAAGGAAGGAAGGAGGGAGGGAAGAAAGAAAAGAAAGAAAGGAAGGAAGGAAGGAAGGATAGAAGGAAGGAAGGAAGGAAGGAAGGAGGGAGGGAAGAAAGAAAAGAAAGAAAGGAAGGAAGGAAGGAAGGAAGGAAGGAAGGAAGGAAGGAAGGCAGACAGACAAGAAAGAAAGAAAGGGTCTGTGTTCCCAACACTGAATCTGGCCTACTTAGGCTTGCTTCGCTTTGACCAACAGAATGTAGAAGGAGCAATGGAGTCCAACCCCAAGTCCAGGCCTCAAGAAGCTCTGCATGCTTGCCCTTGGCCACTCTGCACCCCAGGAACAAGCCAAGGCTAACCTGTGGGCTCTGAGGGACCATGCAGAGCAGAGAGCAATTGTCCCGGCCCCTAGAACAGCCAGATTCACCTGACCCAGCACTTAACTCCAGCTGCGGGTGAGCCCAGCTGAGATCGGAAGAACCCCCCAGCTGGTTCCAGTCTAAATGGCCAATCCACAGAGTTCTGAGCTCAACAAGCGGTTGCTATATTAAGCAGCAAACACGTGTCACGTGTGCGTCCAATAACTGGTCCACAGGTGATCGAGTGGAAATTAGTCCCTGCTGGTTTACAACATATCTTCAGTGAAGAATTCTTCAGTGAGACCTTGAACCTCAATTTTTGGTATTGTCACAGCGAGTCTGGGCTGGGCCCCAAGGAAAGAAGCTGGAAGGCTGGAATGTGCCCAGAGGGGCACAGCAAGGCTGGCACACCCAGGCGGCCCTCCCTACCACACCCTGAGTGTGTAGCTTCTGTCCACCAGCCCCCTCACATACAGACCAGACCTCAGAGGCCTTGAGGAAGGATCTTTCTGGAGCTCGCGTAAACCAGTGCTACCCCAGATGACCCCTCCACAAGAGGTCACAGGATCCTGACACACCTGAGTCTAACCAGGATGGTCCCACTTCCAATCACAAAGTCTCCCAACGAAGGGCACATTTTGCTTCTGCACAGAATGCATCCCAAGACTGTGGCCCAAGGAAGAGGGTCCAGGACTCAGCATGACTCCCTTACGTTTTGGGAAATAGCCTGAGCTGTTTACCCAACATTTTTCTGCCCTTCTCCCCTATGTATACAGTACTCATACATTTGGGATGGACATGTGCCAGTTAAAAGACTACATATCCCAACCTTCCTTGCAGTAAAAGCAGTCATTAATTCACCATCCCTCCAGGACTCATTGCATACCTAAGTCTTGGAAACTCATTCTCGGGCAAATACTGGGTTCTGAAGAAACCCCAGTGAACAAAACAGACTAAGTCCCTGTCTTCATGGGGCCACAGTCTGGTGAAGAGAGAAGGTTACAATAAACAAATGCCCAAGAGAAAGGAGGGAGAGAGAGAGAGAGAGTTGTTGACTGCTGTAGGAACACACGGAGCAGAGGAAGGGGGACAGAATTTGCCTAACAGGAGTGAGAACCCTATTTTTTGTAAGATACTCAAAGAAGACCCCTCTGAAAATTCAAGTTTGAATTTTTCCCTTTGGTGAGGGAAAAGATAAAATATAATACCCAGCAGAAGAATATTTCAACTGGAAAGAACAGCAGATGTAAAGGTCCTGAGGTAGGAACAGGCCTCAAGGAAAAGCAAGGAGAGCAGCGTGGCTGAGGCAGAGGGACCGACCAAGCAGCAGAATGCTAAGATGTCACAGTGGTGGCCGGGTGGGGCCTTGCAGGCCACCGAACGGACGCTCAGCTAGAGTGCTACAGGACCTCTGAGAGCAGGGAGTCGGGCAGGGAGTCGAGCAGGGAGTCAAGCACTGAAATGGTCTGACTTCTATTTTAGGAGGATGGTTCCAGCTGCCGTGTTGATAAAGGATGTTAGAGGCCAGAGGCACAGACAAGAGGCCACGGTCAGAATTCAGTTTAAAAATGATGATGGTTTAGGCCAGAGTAATGGCAGCGGGGGTGGGAAAAGGGAGTTTAGAATCCAGACACATTCCGAAAGGAGAGACAACAGAACTTGCTGACGGACTGAAGTGTGCAATATGAGTGCGAGAGGAGTCAAGGGCCATGGTGAGGTTTGGGGCTGAGCGATGAGGACAGAGTCTCCATTCACCAAAAAGGCGAAGGTTGCCATGGGGAACAGGATTGGAGAGGAGAGTAAGAGCTTGGTGTTAGATATGTTAAGTCCGAGACGCTCGCTGCACATCTGGTACGGACTGGATGTGCAAAGGGACTGTGTCCCCTCCAAATTTGTGTGTTGAAGCCTTAACACCCAGGGTGACAGCATTTGGAGAAGGGCCTGTGAGGACATAATTAAGGTTAAGAGAGGTCAGAGGATGGGGCCCTGATCTGTTAACACTGTTGTCCTTACAAGAAGAGGAAAAGACACTGGTGTTCTCTCCCTCTCTACACACACAGAGGAAAGGTCATGTGAGGACAGAGTGGGAAACCTGCAAGCCAAGAAGACAGGTGGCAGGAGAAACCCCCCCGCCTCCAGAACCCTGAGAAAGTAATTTCTGTCGTTGAAGCCACCCGGCCTGTGGTATTTTGTTACTGTGGTCTAATACGACATCTAAGGGAGATGTTGATTGAGCAGTCAGAGCTCCAAGTCCGGAGTTTGGTGGCGAAGTGGTGGCTGGAAAATATATTCAGGTCGTCCAGCACTTGCGTGATGTCTGAAGCCATGAGACTGAATGAGTTCAGCTAGGGAAGGAGCACAGGTGGACAGGGAACGTGGTTGCAGCAATGATCCTTGGGGCCTTTAAAGAGGCTGGAGCACGAGACTGAGAGAGAGAGTTGGTCAGTGGGGCGAGGTGAGAAACAGAAGAATGTCCCAGAAGCCAAGAGGAGAGCACGGCCACCAACATCGCCTGCTGTTGATAGCTCGAGCAGATAAGCACTGAAAATCATCGCATTGGACTCTTTGGAGGCCACCTGTGACCTTGGAATGAGTCATCGCCTGCTGTTGATAGCTCGAGCAGATAAGCACTGAGAACCATCGCATTGGACTCTTTGGAGGCCACCTGTGACCTTGGAATGAGTCATCCTGGTGTGGTGGTGGAGCAAATCCCCGATTTCAGTGGTTCGGGCGGAAGGAAGGTGAGGGGCGCCCGATGGGCTCCGTGGATCGGGCATCTGCCTGTAGCTCAGGTCATGCTCCCGAGGTCCTGGGATGCAGCCCCACATCAGGCTCCCTGCTCAGCGTGGAGTCTGCTTTTCCCTCTGTTGCTCTCTCTTTACCAAATAAATAAAATCTTTTTTAAAAATTGACTATTGGGGCACCTGGGTGGCTCAGTCAGTTAAGCATCTGGCTTCAGCTCAGATCATGATCCCAGAGTCCCAGGATCGAGTCCCGCATCGGGCTGCCTGCTCGGCGGGAAGCCTGCTTCTCCCTCTCCCACTGCCCTGCTTGTGCCCCCTCTCTGTGCTTCTTTCTGTTAAATAAATAAATAATTTTTTTTTAAATTGTATTGTAGAAAAGAACAGTCTGAGCATGTGTATAGCAGAATCCGAGGCAGGTCCAGCGTGGCGGAAGAGAATAGAAATAACGAAGCCATCAGGGGCAGCCCAGTGGTTCAGGCTGAACCAGAGTCTCCACAGTTGAAGCCTTGGAGCCTGTATTTTAAAAGCTCCTTGGGCCATTCTAGTTTTAAGAGTTATGT
>PITA01021271.1:0-33080 GCA_004023965.1 Spilogale gracilis | reverse complement strand
CTTTCTTTCTTTCTTTCTTTCTTTCTTTCTTTCTTTCTTTCTTTCTTCCTTCCTTCCTTCCTTTCCTTCCTTTTCTTTTTTTTTCTTTCCTTCCTTCCTTCCTTCCCTTTCTTTTCTTTCTCTCCTTCCTTCTTCTTTCTTTTCTTTCCTTCCTTCCTTCCCTTTCCTTCCTTCCTTCCTTTCTTTCTTTCTTTTTCTTTTCTTTCTTTCCTTCCTTCCTTCCTTCTTTTCTTTCCTTCCTTCCCTTTCTTTTTTTTTCTTTCTTTCTTTGTTCCTTCCTTTCTTTCCTTTCTTTTCTTTGTTTCCTTCCTTCTTTACTTTCTTCCTTCCTTTTCTTTTTTCCTTCCTTCCTTCCTTCCTTCCTTCCTTCCTTCCTTCCTTTTCTTTCCTTCCTTCTTTCCTTCCTTCCTGCCTTCCTTCCTTCCTTCCCTTTCTTTTCTTTCTTCCTTTCTTCTTCTTTTTTTTGTTGGTAGACTCCATGCCCAGCATGGAGCCCAACTCGGACCTTGAAGTCACAACCCTGAGCTCAAGACCTGATCAGAGAGGAAGAGTTGAATGCTTAAAGGACTAAGCCACAGGTGCCCCCTGTGTTTTGTTTTGGTTTGGTTTGTTTCTGTTTTGGTTTGTTGTTTGATTTTCCTTTTTTCATTCAATTTTGCTTTTAGTGTTTCTGGTTGGCAAAACAAACGCTGTGGGAGCTTCCCTATTACCTTTCATTTACATTTTCAGTTATCTTCTCTGAGAATGCACCACTGCAAAATAGAGTGAGCACATTATAAACCTCGGTGAGGGTAAGTGTGGTTCTCCCATGAGGGAGGAACTGAGGACTCAGTCGAAGGAGGCTCAGAGGGGACAGAAGCGTATCTATCCTATCCCGTGTTATATCACAGGGTAAAAGGAGATTGGTTTGGATTCAGATTCTCACCTGGTGAGTCAGATCACAGCAGGAAGCAGCACTTACTTCTCTGTGCCTTTGTTGACACTGCCTTCTTAAAGTTGTTCTAGATTTCAGCTCCTTACCTTTTCTGCTATTTTCACAGGCCTCGATGAGTTCTCCCTGTTTCGCAGTTTAAGAAAAAACACTCTCTCAATTTGTAATGGAAACGTAGCAGAAATAGTCGTTAATGCCTTTGTTCACATCCTATACCCCAGGGCGTGGAAAGGCAGTCCAGCTTTTTAAATGAGAACACCACGTTGGAGGAAAAAATTAAAAAATTAATACTATATTTATATAGATCTATGAATAGATACATAAGTATGTAGTATATTCTTATTTTTATTTATTTCCTTGTTCTTTCTGGTTTAAAGTTCACTTTCTTAACTGATTTATTTGGGATTTTTTTTTCTAGGAGTCAGGGTCCCCTCAGGAGTCAGGGTCCCCTTAGGAGGAGAGACTGAAGCTAATTATTCCAGGCAGCTTTAGGGTAACGAGAAAGAAATCTATATTGCCTGTGAGTGTCCCATCACAAGGCACACACACCAGATGAAAATTAATTTCTTCAGTAAAACTTGGAGTACACAGGACAGTGCTCCTGTGACCATGTTCATTAGATGCAAGTAGAGGACTTTAGTATTTGCATGATTTTACTAAGACTTCCCTGAGGTTGATGTAGGAGGGGAGCATTCTTTGATTCAAATCATCGTCTATGACAATGGCAACACAGTTATGATCACAGCCCTCCCAGCCGCGATGCCATTGAGCTGTCGATTACACTGGCATGGACAGTGGACATTGCCCTTCATTTTACAGACTGGGAAGATGAGCTCGGTAGAGTTGAGAGAGTTTTTTGGCTCAGCCTGAAAGCTAAAGTCTGTGCCTTTAATCCCGAGGCTCTATGGCATCTCACTGGAGCAAATTTGAGAAGTAATTTCTTGGCATTGCATCACGTTGTCTCTTAGGGGTGTACTGACTCCCCCTCACAGGGTGTCTTGGAAGTGCCGAGACAATGGCTGTGCAAGATTTGGCGCGTGAAGGGCACCATATAGAGTGTTTGTTTTCATTTTCGTGTATTCCCATCAGAGCTTTGACTGTGGATGGCAAGCATGAGCATGGAGGAAACCAGATGTCACTAAGCCATGTCACTTCCACCTGACTCTCTGGAATTCAGGAGTTTGAATCTGTTATTTCCTTAAGAGATTCTGGAGGCATTCAAAGAGCAGAGGAAGAATAGTGCTCAACCAAGTATGGTGCGGACAGGTCTTCTAAAACGTAGTAGGTAGTACTAGATGCGAATCAAATTCTTTTTAATCCAGTGAGTTCCAGGAATAATTTGTTTAGTTTTGCATTGTTTCTGGTTATGGACAGACTTACTTGGGGGGAGGGGCTACATAAGCCCACCAATTGATCAGTTCTCTGATGTTTGGATTTTGATATGTCACCTTTCCTTACAGTAAGCAGTCCTGTAGTTATCTTCCCTCCCACTTTTCTTTTTTCCCTTTTCACCATGTAGATTTCTATTTTGAAGTCACTTTTTGTTTTCTGGTAGTATCTCTGTGTGTCAGATCCCATGTAGAACATCAGAACAACCCGATGAGATCAGCAGTGTCATTAGGGTGACCCTAGAAATGATTATCTAGAATGCGACACTTGAGACAGAAGGGACGCACTGAAGGTTATTAATGACGAGTCCAGGACAACAGGCTTCAGCTGGATTGCCCCAGAAAGAAGCGGAACATGTGT
The DNA here is from genome assembly GCA_004023965.1 of Spilogale gracilis. Taxonomy (NCBI): domain Eukaryota; kingdom Metazoa; phylum Chordata; class Mammalia; order Carnivora; family Mephitidae; genus Spilogale; species Spilogale gracilis. The sequence goes on along the minus strand of PITA01021271.1, from coordinate 30,400 downwards.
GCTCCTCCCAGGTAGCTCTGCACATGCACCAGGAAGTCCGACGATGGCACTTAGAACCCAGTTTCCATCAGTCCGGGTCCTGTGCTATCTCCACCTTCTTCTGTTGTTGTTAACAAAGTCAGAGCAAGGCATAGTTCGCAGCCTCAAGTAGTTATAATAAGACAGGACCTAATGATGAAAAAGGGAGTCGGATTTCCTGCTCTCAAACCCATCAGAAGTTTATCTGTTTTCCCTATGGATCAAATAGTTCCCCATTCCCCCCGCCAAAAAAAAAACAAAACTTTTTTTGTTTTTTTACAATAACTGAAGATAATTATATTTCCTGCCACCTGCTGTGCAGATCAGCAGTGATTAGATTTGGTAACAATTGAGATGGTTCTGAAATCGTGAAGGAGAGGATGTATAGCTCTTGACAGCAGCATTGATATGATTTTTGAAACTCAGGTTTATGGATGCAAAGCTCCCAATGCTGAAAAGAAATACGGCTGTAACAGATTTGGTAGATTTCCTGAATTTCTCTTATTTTTAATTTACAGACATGCACACACACATAGACACACACACACACACTAAAAGAAAAAGTACTCACATTTTCATTTCAAGAACGAATTGCCTTTGGTCCATAATCTATAATGGCTTCTTAACAACTGTTATGTGCTACTGGATGAACATGTATGTAATTGAAGCCGTTAAAAACGGGAAGCAAGACTTTAATAGTCAACAGACTGGACCAACAACGAGTTGGGGAGACATTAAAGGAAATTCCAAACCCGGTAGACCATAGCTGTCACAGCCATGTGGGTAGACACTTTGGCCAGTGACAAGACAAGATGTAACAACTCCTTTGGTCATGTCATGGCCTAATTACACACTTCTCAGGTTGCAGATCATTGACTTGATAGGCCACGAAGAAGCAAATAAAACCTATCTTTTAGCACCAACAGGATCCTTCAGCTGTGAAGGGTTTCGAGGCAGCTAAGAAAGCCTGGTACTTTCTAGAGGCAGGTCAGAAGCCTGCTCTGATGAGAAGGCACAGACAGAGGCCTCTGGAGGGACAGTTTACATTGCAAAATCAGAGCTGTCTTCGTGGAAAGCATCATGTCAGTCAAAGAGAAGGGAATAGACACACAATACAATCTAGGGCGTGAATATGACATATATTGAAGATGCTCCCCTCCTTCGTCTTTTTTTTCATCTCTGTGCTATCTTTTGGGGCGAGAGATAACTTTTCAATAAAAATTTCCAGTATTTCCTTTAAAATTCTCAAAAGACGGTCTGACCCTGTATCTATCAAGAGACGTTGACATTCTTTCCCGGTAGAACTGATTTTTATTTAAGTGTGGCCCCTACTTTATTTCCATTATCTGGGTGTGGTACCTGCCTATGGACAGTCAATAGACAGAAATAAATGACTTCTCACGATTTTCTCCCTGGCCTGAATCACAGTGATTGATTCCTCTGGAATTAAATGCTCCTCAAAACCATAGTGTTTTTCATAATTAGTTAACACACACACACACACACACACACACACACACACACACATACACACACACACACAGCGGGGACCACTGTCAGGAATTAGAGAGTAGTTTGGAGGTGAAAGCTTGAGGGAACTTCTATAAGGAGTAACTAACTCATCAATTTTGTTATTGTTCCTGGGCTTATTCTTGCCGCATTAGGATGTGTGAGTGTTCAAATAGATCAATAGATTGTGGGGGGATGAGACATAATCAAAGCTAAACACCCCTTTCCCTTAATTATCCTAATCACTTAAATGAAAATGCTTTGGCCCTGAGATTATACAAAAACACCCAACATTTGATGGCCTGGATCAGCGCTTCTCCCTGTGTTTACAGGCATGGAATCCCTTTACAAAGGAGACTGCAATTGCTGGAAGCCTCGATCATCCCCTCAATCCCCGACTCTGTTCATGGTCCACTTTTGTCATTTGAAACTTTAGACTGCATTCAAAGACAAGGGCCTTATTTTCCTCACCATTTCTGCATAGTTAGAGGGTGTGCAGACTACTTTTAGTTAGTGGACTATGAGCTCAGGGAGTGGGTGGGGGGCGTGTTAACCCCATGTCCAGGACACTCAGCCCCACAGCTTTCCCAGAATGATGGGTCACTTCTCTGCTATTCTTTGTATTATTTTCTTCAATTTCTCCATCTCAAACTTAGGACAAACAAAGGACAGGGAAAGAGTGATTGCCTGGGTCTGTCCTGAAATTTCAGGACGGGGGTGGCTCCTTGTGAGGGTCCCGAGAGCCTTGCTCTCCAAAGCACGGTTCCCAGATCAACTGAGTTCACCTCCCCAGGAGCTTTGGAGCCATGCAGAATCTCAAGTCCACCCCAGTCCTGTTGTATTAGAATCTACATCTTCGAGACCCACAGGTGGCATGTATGACATCAGAGAAGCACCACATGGAAGGCGAGATCCTACCCCGATATTCAGTAAATAATGTTGACACTCCACAAACCGTGCAGGGTGTAGGAGAATTCTTCTCTAGCAAATGATTGGTTTCTAGTCATCTCTCTACTTTCCCTTTCTTGGTGAGAAAGTAAGAACCTTCAGTAGTGGGGGGGGCAGTCCCTCACAACCCATCCTATGGGAATGTCCCCCCTCAACTCATCTAGGGCCCCCATCAATCATTTTCTTTCCCCCAAAGATCAAGGGGGAATGAGAGTGATTTCATGCTAGTATTTTTCTCAGTGATTGTAAGAAACTCACCTGAAGGTAAAACATACTCTGGAAAAGTCCCATCAGGTTTGTCTTAGCTTTCCTGAGCCTCAGTTTTTGCATCTGCTAAATGGAAACCATAATACCAGTTGCAGTCAGGAGAGGAAACTGAACATTACTTCATAAACTAAAGGAGGTGGTGAAAATTCATAGGGTTCTCAATAACTCAACTGTTGGCTGACAGATATTTTCAAGCATACGGTATTATTCGAAAGCACTGACTATATACAAGCAAGAACAAGCAAATAAAATTAAATCCACTTAAAAGTATGAGTTGTGTTTAGACTAGGCAACCTCTAGGACCCCCATAACACTAACGTTCTGGGGACCTGCGCCTTGCTTAGCTGCCCACAACGTATCATTGCTCTGGTCCAGATTTGAGGCAGAGTCCTCTATAATTACTCTACCTACTTTGATGCATGTATTATTTACAGGTATTTGCTGGTCATCTATAGAATATGATCAGAGATTTAGATTTAGGCAAAATTATTTACTACATACATATTACTACAAGCTAAATGACCTATTTGATCCCCAACTTCCTCATCTTTAAAGTGAGGCTAATGAGTGATGACTGCTTCATTGGGTCGTTACTGAATTAATGGTGGTCAGGAGCAGGAAGTGAAGCCAGACGCTAAATTACACTCAGGGTAATATTACTGTGACTATATTATTATTAGCATCACTAAACTATGGGCATATTTTGTTTTACTTCTGTGGAAGCAGGTTTTTGTGGCTTAGAATCAGTTTTTGACCATAGATGTATTTTTTTTTCTTTTGTTTGCTTTACAAATCTTGACTTTCATTCTAGAAATATAAAAATGGGGACCCTTGAAATCGGCTTAGAGTAGAGCTTAGGTGTTTTTACCACCCGCCAGGAAAGGCGATGGTGCGAAGTGATGGGCATGGTGGTTACCTTGATTGTGGTGGTCGTTTCGCAATGCAAATGTGTATTAAGTCGTCCCTTTATACGGTTCCAACAAAGCACGTTAGGCAACGCAGTTGGATTCAGTTTTTATTTGTGGACCTTACCTCAGTCAAACTGGGAGAAAAATAGTTGGGGAAAAAATTTTCTGAAGGAAGAAGCAACTGGGAATCATGAGGGCAGGTGGCCTGTCTTTCGAGGCAGCCTGGTCCTTCCTGTCTGGGGGGTGGCTCAGGGATGCCCACAGGAAGATGGCCGGTCCTCCCCTCGTAGGCCCAGCCCCCATAGCCCCTTTGCTGTAATTTCTGTATAACCAGTTGCTCTACAGAGAATTATTTTTCAAAATGTCAAACCAAATCTGCCCGTGTTGCTCTTTTCCCATGGCCACTGGCAAGAAGTCCGAAGGAATCCCCTGGGGATCTGTAAGGTTCTGGACCTTACATTAACTTTGTTTTGCCCTAACTCAGAGATGGGCACAGACCTCCTGCAGAGCCTCACCCTGGGCCCCGTGCTCCCCACCACCCCCGATCCCCTGCAGACCTCCACAAGCAGGATTCCTTGCCCTTGCACAAGAGCTCCTTCACCAGGAGATCACGCGTAGCTGTTCTACAACTGTCCAGACCCATTTCTAACTGCAGCAGAAACTCATTCTCATGAGGGGCTCCTCCGTGCCCCTCTTTGTCCTGCCCAACCAAAGCCCAGGTGGAATTTTATCTTCTGGGAGGCCCCGCCCCCCTTTGATAGGACCTGTAACCTCAAAAAGGCTCTTGACTCCCCCTCCTGGCCTAAAACCCTAGAAGTCCAGCACTTGAAAACACAAATTCCTTCTCTCTCCGAGGAGAGGAGATGACTGTCCTTCATGAGTACACACAGCCAAAAATATAAATGGCAATTTCTCCCGAGATAAAGTCCTTTCACATTCTTGTTCTCATCAAAATACAAAAAGGAAAAAAAAAATCTAAGGGACCTTGTGCTATGTTTGTTCCCATTTTCCAGATGAAGAAACTGAGGCCCCGGAAAGCGACAGGGCAGGACTTCCAGATTCACCACTAGTTATGTTTTTAACCGAGAAAAAGAAAAGTGGGGATTGTTCAAGGTTGGAAAAGCGAAAATTACAGAAGTGGACTGCTCTCAAAGTCTCCAGGGAGCAGAGATGCACTTGGGCTTGAATTTCCGAAACCTAGAAGTTTTGTATAGAAATGTTCAAATATTCGAATCAGGGATAGATTCAGAGCTCTTCTCTCCTTTCCCAGTTAAACTTTATTTTTTTTTAAATGTATACAATGTTAGCAGTGGCAACTGAGGCTAAATGAAATGATTTTACATCCATGTTAAAGGATGTAAGATAAAAAGGATCAGGAGAGACGCTTTCAGAGGATTCTATAGTTCATTTGCTTGCTGGTTCGTTTGTTTACACGCCCATCTCATCCTACAGTTTGCCAGAGCCTCTCAAAGCACACATAACTAAAAACTAAAATAGAGAAATAACCACAGGGCAGGGGGTAATAGAAATTTGAATGGGCTTTTTATAATTCTTGAGTTTTAGAATGGAGTGGGGAGGGGGGAGAGAATTAAAATACTGATCCCAAGTAAGGAAGTCCTGCTTTCTAGGCAGTAAAGCTGAAATATAAATTAGGTTATGGGCTTCCAGCAGCCAAGCCCAGTGTAGATGTTCCAAAGTGATTTAAAGGGCAGGAGCACAATGTCCTCTCTTTGTGGTGTGGTTGGATGCCTGGCAGGTACCGAGCCCTCACTCACCATCAGAGGATTGAAAGAACAAGATGAGTGAACTATTTAGTAAAGCCAGTGAGAAAAATTTTAATAGAAGCACCTTATTTCTGCGTGTTATCTTGAACTATTCAGAAAACATTCATGCAGGGATTCCATATGACCCTTCCAGTAACTTCTTAGCATGAGCCACGAGAATCCCCGATTAGTGTGCATTTCTGCCCTAATCCCCCATGTCTAAAGGGAAGCATCCTGGAAAGCACAGTTATAAAAACTTAACTAGTGTAAGTAGTATATTAAGTAATATATATAATTATTATATGATTTTCAAAAATTAAAATATTAATAATTAAAAACCGTGGCAGTCAACACTAGCACAGTTTAATTGAAAAGCCGAAGGACACAGCTCTCTTTCCTGCCGAGGTAGGGCACAGAAGTTCAGAGAAATAATCCTACAGTCAAATGTGAGTTCTTAGTGCTAGCTGATGCACTAGGATCACTGAAGGGGTTTTTTGGGAATACCTGGGCCTGGGAACCACTCTGGAAGTTTCTGACTTGAAAGACTGGCAAATGCATCTGGTCATTAGTATTTCACTTGTAATCTGATTTGTAATAGGCAGTCAGGGTTAAGAAACTCTGCCTTATAAGCAACAGCTACCCCAGAACCTACAGATAGGACTGATTTGATTGTGTGCCACCGTCATCTTAGGGCATCTTGACTCCCACCTGCCAGATCAGAACAACCTCTAAGGCTCTAGGGATTTTTTTACTAGCTAGCTTTGGGGGGTTTTAATCATATATCCGTGTGTGTGCGCACGCGCGCTCGTGTACATGCGTGTGCATACTTGTGCGTGCTAGCTTCAATACTCATAGCATTGGACACAAGAAGAAACTTGCCATGAGTGCTCTCCACCCCGGATTTTGTGTAACAATAGTGACCTAAGAGAATTAAAAGGCCGCAGAATGAGAAGCCACCAGAATACTGAAGAGTGGCATTTAAGCTGGTGTTCTCCAATGGTGGAACAGTCCCCTTCTGTCCTCCCTCCTCTCCTCCCCTGCCTGGACTGCAGGTTTTACTCTGTCTTGATAGCCAGCTTCTCACTTTCCCTCCAGCAACACTGGCTGGCTACTCTTTTAATTTGTCTCTTAGAATTCAGCTGTGGGTAATTTTTAGAAGAAAGAAAATTGCAGAGAGATGAGATTTAGCCTAAGAAGAAAAGTAGGCTATAAGGATGACACGGCCGGTCACAGGACTAATTCAGATGTACCACCCGCTGAGTCCGATTCAGAGTCTAGATGGTCGGTCTATGAAAACCGTCGTAAAACATAATGAAGTCTGGTAATAGAATGAAAAGAGGGAAAGACCATGGCCCATGCCATTCCACATCCCAGGTTGTTAAAGCAGAATATAATTATCTCTCTCAAGCCTCAATTAACATCATACTCCGAGGGGAATCCAAATACTGTATTATTTTGTCTGGGAGGAACAGAATGTTCCGAACAGTATCAGGAAGTCCCTCTGTAGAGACGTGGCCCTTCACTGCTGACTCAGAAACCCTACGTTGGTGCCCCTGAGCCCAGTCTTAGCGAGTGAACAAGAGTTGAGTCTTGAGCCAATCCAACCATGATCAGATTTCACCTCCCCCACTTATAAGCTTGTGCATGCTCCTTGACCTGCTATTCCTCTGCCTCCTCATCTGTAGACTGGGTTAGGAAGAGGGGTGGTCAGGAAGATTGAATCATTTAATGTGTAGATAGAATACTTGCTAGCCACCTGTCATGGATAAACACTCCGTTGACATTAGGCCAGTGCCTCTTTGGCATCGACATTGCAAAGACTGGAGACAAATGCAGCCTTCTCCCTTGTGCTCCGTAATCCTTCCTCCTCCCACAAAGCCTGCCCTGTCAAAGAGCCTTCCTGGGAAAAGTTGGGGCTTTGAAATGAAAACAGGAATGAACTCGCAGGAGATTTCTCATATTTTTCCCAAATTTCCTGGGTCCATGATGCTCATCGGGAGCACTCATCACCAGCCCCTCAGGACAGTGTGAATGGGCCCCAGCGCTGGTCAATCACCAGGCCTGGGTTCTTGCCGAATGTGGAGATGAGCAGACCTCTCTCCTGGGAGTTCTGATTCGGGCAGTCAGGGCTGACACCCAGACATCTGTAGATTCTTAACAAGCACTGTAGCTGATTCTTGTCTTCAGAGAACTTTGAGAAATTCTGCAGTAGAGGGAGGGCTCAAAAACAGAAAAAAATTCCAGGTGGAAAGAAAGGGTAAAGAGAATTAGACTCAGAAGGAAAGTGGGAAGACCCAGCAAAGACGCTCTCTTGACTTTCCACGGGAGGCACTGAAGAAGAGGAACAGGGGAGGAAGCAGATACAGAGAGCATGACAGCATGGCCACTATAGACCGGCTTCACTTGCAAAATTGAGGTTTAATGTCCGTTCTCTCAGAAGCTAGAAGGGACCATTCCTGAGTAACCAGTGCTTCTCAGCCTTGGCTGATAGAAGAGTCAGCTGCCGAGCATCCCCTAAGCCGCCTCATTCTATGCCACACCAGATAGGCTAGCAGCACGGGAGGAGGCATCAGCATTCACATTATTTTAACCTCAACTTGTAAGCCCAGAGAGCAGCCAGGTGAGAACCAGTTGGCTAGACAGGAAGCCCTCAACCTTGGCTTGTGCGAGAGTCGCCCGCAGGTGCTTTAGAAACAGCTGGTGCCCCGACCCACTCACAGAGATTCCCATTTAACTGGTCTCAGGAGCAGCCTGGTCACTGGGAATTTTAGAAGGTCTTCAATTGGTTTTTTTTTTTTTTTTTTTTTTTTTTTACCAGTGCAGCCAAGGCTGAGACCTACGTGGCCAGCCTTTATCATCTAGAACCGGTTTGCTGAAAGTCAACTGCAACTGCTTTTTGAAGTTTAAATTCTTGTGTCCTTGTTGAGAGTGTAGAGGAGACTAGGATTGACATAAGGGGTCAGGCCCCATGCCAGCCTCTCCCCTGCTCTGGGGTGTGAGCCCACTGTCCAGAGTGTACCTCCACTGCTGTGGTCATTCAGTCTGTCCTGACCTTGCTTGGGGACAGCTGACTTCCCAGCTACATCATTAATCCCTTTGATGACACCTCTTTCCGGTCATCTGAGGTCAGTGATTCCACAGAGAGGGTCCCATATGATCCGTTTATGGGCTAAGGTAGATTGTTTGTCTTAAAGGTCAAGTGGGGAAAACAGACCGTATATAAAAATGGCATAAAATAATGGACAGAGACATCGCCATGAAACCTGTCCCTTTTAACTCAACCCAGATTCCTCTGTTGGCCTCACATGTGGGCCACGTTGGCCAGATACCCCTCCCCAGGCTCTTATTCGCAGGCATTTCCTATTCATTGTACTCACAGTCAGTTGGTGAAAAAGTAATGTAGTGGGCGGGGGTGGGGGGGTGGTGGCTGATCACACAGGTTAATTCCATGGAATTAGTAAGCTCTATAGAAAGGCAGTTTTCTGAAGTGTTAGGGAAATCCTCCTATGTTGTAGGAAGGATGTTGCAGGACTTTTTGAGTTGGATTAAAAGAAAAAAAAATCTACAGAATTGATACATCCAAATGGCTACCTTTTTTTTTTTCCAAATACTGCTTAATGATTCCTTGTTGTTAGTGCTGCAGAGGCCACAGCCTGCCCCCTACAATATCACTCTTGGTGATGACTTTATGCTTTGCTTTTGATTTGATAGTTGGCCGTCTTCTGAGCCAACTCTTTGAGTCACCCCCTTTGTTCAGAAATTGGCTCAGGAATCATGAAGACACTCTAAGAAAACTCAAAATATATAGGTTACCCAGGAAAGAGAGAGTGGAATAAAAAGGGAATGGAGAAAGGGTAGCAATGTTTTTTCAGTGTTAGTGTATCATGTCCCAAGGAAGAGTGCTGTGAAGGACAACCATCACATTTCCTAAAATTCTGGTACAATTAGGTCTAATGTTTTTATAAACATGCTTATAGTTTGCATTCTTACAGGTTTTCCTTGATAATTCAATCATCATTTTTATATCTGTTGGTTGCCTCTCATGCTTTTCCTAATGTCTAGCAGACGGGACAGTTCCTTAGGGCAAATGCAGAAGTGGGGTGTAAGGTGGTAGAGTCTTCTAGGATCACAGGGTCTGAACTGGATAGAACCATTTAACTAATGAGGCCTGGCCCAGAAATAGGTGAATGCCTATAACAAAGAGCCTTCCCTTCTGGGTAAACCAGGTGGCCACTCTTGGTTATGGTAGGGTTCTTCTTGTGGGCATACCTGCCAAGTGCTTGTTGGGCCCACCCAAGAACCGCATATTTGGGATTGGGATATCCCTGTCTTACTGCCCCTTGAGTGAGTCATAGGTAAACCAGTCAAAACACGTATTCAACCCAAACATCTTCATTCTCAGGGATATGAATTGTACTGCTCCTCAGACTTCAGAAATTTGAAGCCAGATGTTGGTGGGGCTCAAAAAGTTAGTGTCCAAGCAGAAAGAGGGCAAAAATCCAGGGACACTAACCTTCAGTCTTTTAAGAGAGGAGAGCTAAGTGGACTTGGTTTTGTTATGTGGAAGAGAAACATACAGAATACTATTCTCAGAGCATGTATGATTTTGTTTGGTTTCGTTGGTGTGGAAATGGCTAGAATTTTCAACTGGGTGGTAAATTCTAGTGAACTTTTCAATGGTAGTTCTATTTATATTCCAAGGTGTATCTCTTGCAACAGTAAAACTTTCTTAAGATGTCTTAAGAAATGCTCAATCACTAGATACTTTTGGAAGCATTAAAACATTTGAACAAGATCAGTCAAACTAAGACCCCCAAAATGCATTTATCTCGCTTCTTAATGATTGATATGCACGGTAAAATCTAACAAATGAGAACCAGAAGACTGTAAATGGCTGCTTTTGAGGCATTTAAGAGCCTAGCCTATCTCACTGGGGCCATTTTTATAATCTGCCTCCCACAGACGTTCTTATTTCTAGAGAAATAAACAGTACATCTGAATTAGAACACATTTCATGGTGCAAATGCCACAGTTGGAAACATCTTAAGAGAGTTTTATCATCTTTCCGGATTTACTAAATCAAAGTAAAATAGCATTTTCCATTTTAATTTTCTCTTAAATGCTGCATCATTAAGAATAATTTGGTAAGACGGGATTTATTCCAATAGATGAGTGCTCTTACCTTCTTTATGCAGACAGCCTAGTTTGCTGAGGAAATTATTATCCATAACATGATACCATATAACATTCTCTTCTGAAATGACAGTATTTCTTTTTCTTTCATTTTAAAGTAATTTTTTTATGTTATAGCACAATAATAAAGTCTGGACTGTTATAATTTATGTAGCTAGCATCCCCTTTTTCCCTAACAGATTGTCTGTATTTTCTTTAAATGTTGTCTCCGTTTAGTGCAGAAACCCAAGCACAGTTTGAATTACCCTAGCCGTAGGAACACCCCCTGGCATGACCTTCTGGTAACACTCAGTATTAATATGATGGTGCAACAGTGTGTCCGTGACCCCCCGTTCTGACATCACCACGATTCCGTTGGCGAGGTCCCCGCATGGCGAGGTCCCCGCATGTGTGTTTCATGATCTTTCTAAACTCTCGAGGTCCGAGGTGTATCCACACATTTCCTTGCAACATCCATTCAAAAGAAGCGCCCCTCCCTCCCCGCATCTGAATACATCCACCCAGTTGGCAGAGAGCACATTTCCCCCTGAGCGAGCAGTATTGTGAATTTTATCTTCTCTTCCAGAAATCAGTTCGTCTTCGTTGCAGCAGATGAAATTTCTTGTAACACCTCTGCAGGTAACAAACATTGCTACTTCTTGATGCATCCATCCAAAGCTCAGTATTCTCTCTCTCTCTCTCTCTCTCTTTTTTTTTTCCTTCACATGCTGCAGTTGGTCACTCTAGAAAGTTGAGTTTAAAAACAAAAAGGTCAAAAAAACAAAAACAAAGTGTATATCTTTGGAGTAGAGCTGAAGCCGTTAGGCTCTGCTATCTGAAAAGATACTAGGCGTTTTGCTAAGTTGGATATTTTATTTCCAATTTTAATAATACATGATCTAGAAAAGTAAGACTATTTTTAATGAAGCCACAATACAATCTTATGGTATAAGCGGTGCTCTAGCGTTAAAATGCTGAACGGGAGATTAAGGACACAGACATGTGACTTGTATGTTTTTTGACACATTTTGTCTAGGTTCACACAGATGTATATGCAAATTATTTGGGATCTGTATTGAATGACTGGTTATAAATGACTGAATCCAGAAAGCTAGAGAGAGGCATTGGGGTCTATAATTATCTCTGTCTCGTGAGAAGGGGATCTTCATTCTATTAATCAAAGATCCTCTATCTCATTTCTTTTAAAACCTATTACAAGTAGCAGGATTTAGAGAGACTAAGTCTTCTACTTTTGGGATCAGGGCATTGGCAAATGGAAAGTACAAGGTTGCATGATGTGCCCGTCAAAATAATGCCTGTCTTTTTGCTTTGATGGGGTTCAGAACAGTCATGTGTTTGGACTTTCCTTAGCATGGAATTTCTTGATTAAATAAATGTCAAGATAGGTGAGTGCTAACAGATTTGGGGTTTCTTGGTTTGGTTTTGGCTTGGGTTTTGGGTTTTTCTGTTTTTGTTTGGTTGGTTGGTTGGTTGGTTGGTTGGTTTTTTTTTGTTTTGTTTTGTTTTGTTTTTTTGCTTTTAAGCCTAAACTTTGACCAAAACATTTATTATGAAATCTTACCCATATGTTGCTTCTAGCCAACAAGGGAGGGATGTACAGCCCATGAGCATGTAGTTGAGTATGACCTGACCTTCAAAACCCTACATTCCACAGAGCCTTGCAGATAGAACTTGGTCTGCTAACAATCACATTTTATCAGTGGGGCAGTAAATGAAGGCTTATTTGCTAACGCTTCACTCCCTACTTACAGTCTTTGGTGAGAAGGAACTAAAGGAAGGACAGAGTGCTAGGGACATATCACCAGCCCTGTTTATTCTAAAAGTTTCATCTGATAGAATCGGTCTCCATATTTTTAATGGCTGAAAGTCTTACCCCAGGAGTTCAGAAGGTATGCATGCTCATATTCTGAAAAGAGAACTTACTCCTGTTCTATAAAACCCCTTGGATAAGGGCTCCCCTACTTCCTCCCTCAAGCCCTGGCCTGAAACATCTGTTTTTCCCTGTGAAAAGGTGGTGACATCCCTAACCCTTCACTGATACTTCACAGTAGAGGGGGGGATAGGTGCGTAGCAGGAGGTGGTGGGGAATGTTCCCGGGATGCGAGAGACATTTGCCATCTTCCAAACCTTGGAGAGGGAGCATGCTTTCAGAGGGGTAACTGCGGCGGGGAGGGATGTTGGTCTAAGATGTTATTGGATGCCCTCCGTGCATATGCTGACTTCCACTGCCTCCACTTCTGTTTAAAATGTATGCATGTCCCGGTGTATCTCAGGTTATATTTTGACATCATAGATGAAACACCACAAAGTCACAGCTTTAAGAGGTACACGTTGATTTCATCCTGTGACCGAACAAACATCACCCTGTAAGCAAGTGGTCCACACACACTATTTCTGAAAGAGGCCACAGATAATGAAAGTTTACCTGGGTAGAGGGAATGTTTTCATCTACCTTATCTGATGTAGGACGCCTGCTCAGTAAATTCGTAATGAATTGCTATTGATCAGATTTCAAACTGAGAGAGATATTCTTGTTGCTTTGATGGCCATATTAATAATATGTTGTATGCTTCATAAGGTTCAATTTGAACTCTGAATTTTGAACTGAGCATGTAAAAGGAGACACCCGTATCAATCAAATGTCCAATTATCTCCCAGCCAGTCCTCCCTCCTCATAGAGTGAATTTGGAAAATCAGAACTGGTCACTCAACAGAGGTTGTGACTCAGGGTTTCGATGAAATCTCCAAGCACCTCATCTCCCTCATGCTGGGGGAACCTGCGGCACCCCCATTCCAACCAACAAAACCATCCCCATGTGTAGAACAACACTCCTCAGGGCAGGTCCCCCGAATCCCGGCAGCTCCAGGATTTCAGTGTTTTTCTAGATAAAGGAAAAGAAATCAGCAAGACACGTAAAATCTCGATTTTGAGGGCTCAATGGGCTTAATAACTGAAATTCTTATAAAGATGTGTTATTCTTACGCAGCTGCCTGTCAGGCAGAGCTGGCCAGTTTTGTCAGCTGCTCGGGGTAAAGATGGTGAGATGAAGATTGCGAGACTGTAGGATCTGTGGCACCGAGGGGATTTTCTTCCTGTCCCCAAAGGAAAAGTGGCCATTCTTGCTTGGGTCTTTTGGAGAGGATGCCAACATGTCACTTCTGCTTTTGCTAGCCGCGTTGGAAGAAACTTTCCTCACTCGCATGTGTGGTTTGTGAGACTCTCTTGGTTTTCTCATTCAGCGTCTCTGGCAGTGGTATTCGTTGCTGGGTTTTGGTGTTGGTTCTGTTTCTCCTGCAGGGTGAAGTGCTCATATGGGGGACTCTGGGGGCTGGCCCTTTGATGGCAGCACTGAACCCCCGGGGTGCATGTGTCCGGTGCTCACTGTGGACACTCAGGGAGCTTCTCGGTCTGTACCATCAGGACCCCTTCATGAGTTGGATCCTGCCAGGGATGGCAGGGACAAGGGACAAGATGATTTTCCCTTCTTCGACTCGAGGTCTCCCTGCCACTGGGACTCGCTGGACCTTTTCCAGGACTGGCTAGTGACTGTAGTAGCAGGAGAAGATGGGTCTTATCCCCGAATGAAGTTCATGAGTTGGGCAGGACAGTTGGGAATTCATGTCAGTTCATTAACATATTGTGAGTCATCACTGTGTATGAGCAAGTGTTCTGAGCCCTCGGGACATAGCCTGAAAGAAGCCAGGAGAAGCCCTTCCTTCAAAGAGCCTCCTTTCTAGCTGAGACTAGATGCCCGACACATGTAGGTACAAAGCTGTGTGAAACACCCGCATGTCAAGTTACACAACAGCTATCACGAATCAAAGAGAAGAGGGCCGGATAGAAAATAGGATGCAATGCTACTGTGGGTTCAGTGAGCAGAGAGGACCTCTGGGCCCTCTTTTGAGCTGGGACCTGAATCAAAATCAAGTGCAGGTGGGATCCGGGCACGGCACAGGGGAATCGTGGGCAGCAAGTGCAAATGCCATGTCGCTGACGTCTGCCCGAGGTGGCCCGGCAGGCTCAGCAGCATGCACAGTGGGCTCGCGGCGTCTGAATGCAAGCAAGAGTTTTGGAGATCCTATCAGGAGGACTTCTAGGGCTCAGGACAAATTAGGAGTTGGAGAATTCAAAAGCACTCGAGATTTAAGTGTGGCAGGAAGGCCTTGGAGGGTCAGCTGTGACCTGCCTTACCATTTTAACGATGAGCTCGATGGCACGGGGGAGAGCAGACTGCCAAAGAGCAAGAGCAGGGGAGGAGCACGAGCTGGGGGTCTGTTGCAATAGTCCAGGGAGGGGCGGCAGGGACCTGGGTTAGGACCATGGTGGTGGAAGAGCCAAAAAGTGGTTGGCTCTGGACTCTGTTTTGAATGGAGAACAAGCAGGATAGGCCAGCAGGTCAGAAGCGGATGGAGTTCATTCGGGGTTAAACGTCCATGCTCTCCCTCTTGCTCCACGGGTGCCTTATTTCCATGGCGTGTTAAGACTTCTTGTTGCCAGGAAGAGGGAGCCCTCCATCCCTGCCGTCCTTGTCCCCTCAAAGGGCCTTCGCTGAATTCTCCAAGGTGTGATGATAACTTCCCGTCAGTTTTGACCAAGTTCTGGTAAATTGTATGTATGCGTGGGTACCAGCCTCCGTGTGTGTGTGTGTGTGTGTGTGCACGCACGCACGCACGCACGCACGTCCACGTGTGAGTTCTCACAGCAGTTCAGTGAGGTAGGTGCTACCCTCTTTCTCGCCTCAGAGGTTAAAAAAGAAAAAAAGAATTGCTCAGGTCCAGAGAACTTGAGTAACTTTTCCCAAATCCCAATGGGCAAAGTTCTTCCCAGTAGACCTCACTGCCTCCACGTGCTTGTTGTATTTTGACCTTGGAACATTGACATTTGCCTCCAGATGGCATTCCCCTGCTATCCTGAGTTGTGCTTTCTTGCTCCTGAAAAACTAGTGCTTGTGAGTTGGGGAGCAGAGGTGATGAAATGTTGGGGGGGGTGGCTAAAGGAACGTGATGGCTCTGCAAACAGCTGTCGCCCTAGGCATTCGTTTGGCTCGGTGCGGCCCCGTGATGTGCAGGGCGCCGGGCTGGCTTCCGGAGGGAGCAGCTGCCTTGCCGGGGAGCGTTCTGCATATTCTGGGAGATGCTGGTTAAACAAGCAATGCATGTTCTGGGTCAGTTCACCAAAAATGTTTCTTTTGCTGAAAAGCAGTGGCTAAAAATGAACTAACAGGATAATCCATTCCCCCCAAAACTAGTTCAGAAACTCTGAACTGGTTGTTCTGGCTGCTGAGTTCCAGCCTCCCCCTGCTCGAGAGGGTGTGTATGCATGCTTGTGGGTCTCTGTACGGCAGCAAGTCTGGTCTCCTGCACTGGGCCAGGCACCATCTTGGAGGCCTGGGAAACCAACCTGGGGCCACACTCCCGGTTCTTCAGGAGTGCTGGACACCAGGTAAGTGTGGGGGGTTTGCGAACAAGCCTTGGCCAGATGAACGCCCAAAGCCATCAAACCATCTCCTGTGAGCGGGAGGCGACGCACGTGCAGTAATTATCAGAAGCAAGTCCATGACCACATGGGGTGTCCTCGCCCTTCTCCATCCTTCCCTCCCCACCCACCCTACACATGTAGGCGCGCGCGCGCACACACACACGCTCAATGTTTAGGAGTTTCTAAATAGGCCATTCCCCTAATTAATCCTTCAGCAAACTTTATCTAATTGTCTTCCTTACGTTTTGGTTATTTGATTATTCAGCAAAGTCTTCATGCAGCAAATTGATTTGTAGTTAATTGGTCTGTTTCCAGTAACATGTGGTGTGTATTACAATAGCGGTGTGCACGGTGTTCAGGGAACATAGAAACAAAAGAACTTAGTAAAAATAATGATAACATTGAGAGCTTGCTGTGCACTAGGTAGAATTCAAAGCTTGTTATAGGCAATGGCGCTACCCTATAAAAATAAAATGTCTCTATCAGTTTACTTATAAAAATTAGATATCCAGATAGCTCTGAGTTAGCCTGAGCGAGGGAGTACTAGGTCAGTGCAGAATTTGAATTAAAAAAAATTGAACCCAGTTATCCAACGTGACAGTACACAAAAATCACCTGCAGAACTTACTAAAAATGCAGAATCCATTTCCTCTTCCTGCGTCCCTGCCCCAGAGATTCTTGATTTATGGGTCTGGAGAGGGAGCCTGAAAATCCGCATTCTTAATAGTTCTCCCAGGTAATTCCTAATTCCATAGGAACCACAGAGCTGCTCCATCAGGACTCTTTCCCCTTTCGGTGGTATGCAGAACGCAGGAGAGGTTTTCCCAGAGTTGTGCTTTGTAGTATGGTGGCCAATAACCACACGTGGCCAGAGGGCCCTTGAAATGTGGCTGATCCAAATGGAGATGTGCTCTGAGTATAGAGTACATACTAGATTTTGAAACCTTAGTACAAAAACTGTGTAAAATGTTCGTTAATAATGTTAGATCGCATATATAAAAATGAACTGCCCCTTTCTTTTCACAATCTTAATGTGGCTACTATGAAACTTAACATGGCTCATCTTCAGCCCATGGTATTTTTATTGGACAGTACCATTCCAGAATTAGATTTTCATTCATTTGCTCAAATGAGTATTGAAAGGGTTTGTGGGCGCCCCAAGAACTGGTGTCTCAGAGGTGAGGCTGTCACTGCAACGTTGGGACGGGTCATCCGGATCATGGCAGGGTATCATGACTTAGTGCCTGAACTTTGCCTCCAAGCGAGAGCCTAGGTAGCTTGTGCTGTGGGCCCACGTGTTAAGGTCTCAGAATCCTGGATCTGCTTATACAGGGCACGGGGGCTCCAGATGCCTCCCTCAGGGGTAGTTCTGACACCTGTACTCCAGGGGCTTTATGGTCGTGACCCCACCTGGGCTAGAGAAAAGGCAGTGCCCCCCTTGATGACAGCAATAGCTCACACTCATTTGGTTGCTGACTAGTTTGGTAACCAGTCACCCTCGTGTCAACCTCCCTACTGCCTTCTACAGTCCGTGTGCACCATTAGGTCCATTCACAGATGGAGGAAGTGGCTCAAAGGGGAGATAAACTTTCTAAGATGACTCTTTGTGCCCCCCCCCCCGAGACTGAACCTTAGCTGGGTGGCCACGCGGATTTCAAAGCATGATGGGGGTTTCTTAGTGATTTTGGCAGAGCCACTGTCAGGACACAGAGAAGGTGAAACAGCCTTTGTAAGCGCGAAGGATGGCCTTGAGCTTCGCATTAAAGAGAGCACGGCTATGGGTGGGTCTTTTGTCGGGGGAGGCATTCCAGAGTAAAGAATGGTGGCCGAAAGCAGGGCTCACTGTGTCTTCTCAACTCCCAGGCACTGGCTATTAGTCTTCTCTGGGGAATCCAGAGTCAAGGTTCTTGCATCAGACCTGTTCTGTTGGGGATTCAGAGTTAGAAGAGGTTTTGAATCGCACGGAGAAGGTACAGAAGGGATGATGCCGTCAGATTTGCCGCGGGTGGTGCGCTGTTTCTCACGGATGTTACAAGTAAACGGATACAAACACAGTTCAGCTGTGTGACACTCTGGATGGGCAGACCCTAGGGCTTCCTAGTTAGAACCTAAAGGGTCCGGAAGACGCTTTCCCCACTGGTTCTGAGCAAAGAAAACCTGAGGCTGAAAAATGTATGAAGTGATTGGTGAAGGTGATCATTTCAAATCCAGGCTAAGGAAGTGAGCATTCCAAAACGTCCGAGTCAAGTTGAGATGACTTCATGTTGTTCACCTGGAGAATTTCCTCCATTTCTACCTGGGTGTTTTTGGGGAAACTCTGCTACACCTGAAGTGGTTTTATAGATGTTTTCAGTTTGGGACTGGTTAAGTTCCTCTTCCAAGTATCTTGAGAAGCTTTTAGAATAAAGCTTGGTCATCTTCCCCTCCACCACGGTATACAGAGATATTTGTAGACCATCTGAAAGTGGTCTACAAATGTCATGATCTAGACTAAAGCTAGGAGACTGCTTCTCGGCCTTTTGGCTAAGATCAAGTGTAGGCTAAAGCTAGGAGAGGCCAGAGTAATCAAAGAGGAGTGTTTCCTTAGAGAATATGTTCACTGAACCACTGAGACCTCAGCCGACTCTCCATAGGAAAGCGAACAGGAACAACGCCTTCTAACCCACCTCGCTTTGAAATCTTTCACAGTAGGTTGACATTGTTCCCCTCCTAATACTCTCAAGAAGATTTCCCCCTTATGGTGGCAATCCAGGAGTTACGGCCCGAGGTCCTGTGAATCCTCTTATTTGTTCCTGTGGGGGTGAAACAGATTGTCTGGCCCCAGGGGTTCCATGTCTCTTGCTGGTAGACGGAGATTAGCTCATTGTCTTTGCTGTGAATGATCCTGGAAGATCCGCCCCAAATTTATTTACCATTTATTAACCATTTCTATCGTAAGATGTTCTCAAACCAGTGCATGTTATGCTAACCAGGACTACACAGCCCGAAAGCCGTGATGTTCTAGGATTTGAGAAAGGACGGTCTGCACGCTGAGCCTTCTTGGTTGTCTGGTAGGTGTTGATTTGCATGACATTGAGAGCCCCTTCGTCGCTAAGATAGCTCCAGCTATCCCAAACCAGGAACTGAAAAGGCCGCCCGTGGCCTCCCAGATTCTGGGCTGCAGCCTTTCATCTTCCGAAATGAGGGATTTTGTCTTCATCCTGAGCTCACAGAAACCCCACAAGCCAAGGGGACCTGTCAGATCCTGAAGTACAGAACCACCAAGGAATTTGTCCAAACTCCTCCACCTCTTTCAGTAGGACTGTGCGATCTTAAGCTGTTCTGCCGTAGCTTTACTTAGTGATGAACAGGAGACGGGGCAGCAGGCAAGTATACTCTTAAGGCTCTATTCTTGAAAATGGGTTGATTTGCAGGTGCATCAGGAAAGGAACTGATTACATAGGTAGGGCGGAGCTGAGGGACCCCCAAAGCCCACGTCCCCAGCATGTGGTGTTTTTCTTCCTCTTCCTGACTGGTATGAAGTGCAGCTCCTTCCCAGCCACTGAGAATTGCCGAGAGCAGAGCTTTTTCCCAAATGCAAAGCAGGACTGATCCGAACAGTGCTCCAGATGCTTGCTTTCTGGATGGGGGAAAGCAACGACCTAGCAGTGGATTATACCAAAGGCTTTTCTTTTGGAAAAGCTCAAGAAATCAGAGTGATGCGGTGGGATGAACCGCTGGGTGGGAGGCGGCCTCGGTGTGAGCCATCCTGCTACCCAGACCTCAGTGGGCCCTCCAGGAAAGTGAAGGGGAACATCCCTGGGCTTAACCGTCTCTCTCCAAATCGCAGGCTGTTCGAAGTGCAGAGGTGATGGCATGGTAGGTACCCTCTTTATATATGGTGGTGTACGTGTGTGACCAGCCTGGATTCATTTTCCCAAACGTCTTTCAGACTGTACTGTAGAGACGATTAGGAGGACCCGATAACCCTGACAGCAGTACAGGGATCAGAATGCATGTTCTTCTGAAGCCTACTCGGCCACTCGTCTTACTGTGGTGGGGGCACAGTCCTCCGGGCCTCCGTGCTGTGGTCGGGCTGTCCAGGACAGCTGCACACCGCTGGGAACCTCATCTGGGGGGTGAGGGTTTTTCATTCCCCTTCCTGCTCCCCCAGGGCTTCCCCAGCCATGTCTGGGACAGGAGGCGCGGGGAAGTGAGGCTACAGGAAGAATAAAGATCCGAGGGGGGCTCTTCATTGAGACAGAGTAAAATACAGACAGGGAAAGACTGTGCCTCTAAGATCCCTTCACCGGGCTAGAATCCTGGTCTGGACCCCAACACAACTCTATTGTATTTCATGAGCATCCAGCTTATTTCAACCACATTCAGATGGCAATGATAATAGTGGCATCTTCTACAAACACAGGTTCTCGTCTCCCAAGTCAGGGCGGGAGTGACAGCCTGGCCTGGCAAAGGGCACAGGCCATGCCCCGCTGCGCCGCAGTCTCCCATCTGCAGACTGCCTCCGAACGTACCTGCTTTCTGTCCACGCACTTTATGAATCAGGGCTCTGACCCGATGACCCCACTGCAAGCGATCAGGGAACTGTCACTCAGAGAGAGCAACTCACCGTGTGTTTGAGGAAGGACACTGCCGAGGCAGAACTTGAATTTGGGTCTTCTTACCCCGTGCCCTGCGCTCTCCCCGGCACCACGGGTGGCCTCCTGGTTTTCACTCGTTGCTAAGGTCAAAAAAAAAAAAAAAAAAAGGTGGGCTCACGATGACATGGCCGCAAGCCATGGCGAGGTCACCAGCAAAGCTGTTATCTTCTATTTTGTTGTTTGGTTGGCTTTTCCCTCAAGGGGTTCGATGAGCTTGATGGCATCTTGGCCGGTGTTCTGTGAACTCTCAGGGATGATGTGAAATTGCACACTCTGTGTTGCCAGAGGCCCCAGAAACTTCCCTTTGGAGTGTCTTGAGGGGTTTTGGATGTCTCGGGGAGCAGCTGACCTAGAATCTTCAGGAAGCCTTAGGAAGCCTACCTGGGAGAATCTTCGCTGCTGACAATCCTGAGAATGGGTGCACGCGTCCTCTCGCCTGTTTCCTCCCCCTCGGGCCGCCTTCACTCCCGCAGCGGCGGTGGCTCGGCGTCCACCTGTGCTGTGGCCAGTGCTTGCGTAGAAGCTGGAGATAAAAAGGCAAACAAAATAGGCTTGGCCATTCCCGGCAGGGGTGGGCTGACCTTCCCAGCAGGGGTGGGCGGGGCCAGCAATCAGGTAGAGAGAGGGAAGTAAACTAAATTGTTAAGAGACTTGCTGCGTCATATGAAGGGCAGACAAGTGCCGAGCCCGGAAGGAGAGCCTGAATTTGCGTGTGTCCACGGAGTAGGGATGAGGCCAGTGTATTTGGGGCAGAGGGTAGTAAGAGAGGATTGAAAGAGGAGCACGGGCAACACTCAGGCAAGTTTGGGTTTTATTCTGGGATTAATGGGAAACCACTGAAGGAGTTTAAGCAGGGAAGAGATAGGATTCGATTTATATTTCACTGAATAGATGGTGAATGGATAGATAGGAAGTGGATAGATGGTAGATTTGTTAGCTATAGTTATAAGCAGCTGGTGGTTTGAAGAGGCAGATGTAGAACCAGAGAGCCAAGACGCAAGGCTGTGCTGGATTAGGTGCCGATGAGACCTGGGGGCTAATGTTAGGGGGTAAGAGCATGAATGGAGTAAAGCAGACACGTGCAAGATCCCGCCTGTGTTTTCTGATGACTGGGATGTGGGGGCATGGAACCATCATGACCTGGCCGCCCCACCGTCCACGTGGCCAAAGGGCTGGGTGTGCATGGACGGTGGTGATGGATGTGGGCTCACTCACAACATGGCGCTCGTAAGACATTTTCCCATCGTTCCCATCGTTCCCATCGAGGTCCCTGGGAATTGCCATTTTCCCTCGGGGCTGTGCTTAGCCAGCTCTGAGGACGTCAGGTCGCTGGCGTGCCTGACATCTCTGCCGCAAGAGCAGCACTCCAGTCCACGTCTCCCCTAATAACCTTGTGTCTAAATTGTACTGTCACACAAGGGCGTGTTTAGAAATTAGCATTTGAAAAGAAGCCTCCTTGCTTTCAGTTTGAGCTGACATGGTCCCTTTTCCTCTGTGGAAATGAAATTTATTAATCATAATAAAACCATCGGATTCTGAAGGTAGAGGTCACCCCGAGGAGAAACGGAGCCCGCTCGTCTACGAGGAATAGTTCAGTGCTGCTGTATTTTTCCTCTGCCTTGGAAGAGAATACTGTCAAATTGTTACCTTGGGTTTTCCACAAAGGTTGAAGCTCTGCCCAGTGTTACAGGCAAATAAGAATTTACCGTTAAGAGTCCGCGGAGGGAAGAGGTGGAGGCTACAAGCCTCATTGAATACGTTCAGATACAAAATTCCCTGTGATTTTCAGTTTATCTTGGCATTTTATGTCCTGTCCCTAAGACCAGCTTTGCTGGGTAAAAGTGCATTAAAATAATCCTATCGGTGGTTTCTTTTTTCTCTAGACCAATGACAGACTATTTTCGCACAAAGTGAAAATAAGCACCAAACTCATAGATCCTGTCCTTTTACCCCTCTTCCCATCTACTTCTGGTTATGTGGGCAGAGGCCCTACTTTCAGGGGTGGCCTCTGTACATATGAAATTTCTTTAAAACCTTCATCCTTCCTCTTATTTTAACACACCCTCTGTCTGGGACTTACAGCCGTTTTTCCTCCCAGAGCGAGGGAGGGTTGTTGACCCGAAGCCGTCTGATTGAGCCAGATCAATCAAGGGTGTCCCAAAGAATGAAAAGCAAGAGGGGGCTGGCTGTTCGTTAGTTTCCCTGAGAGGGTCGCCTTAGAAGACAAACATCCATGCATGCCCCTGCTTCGGAGGATCAGGAGAACAGGGTGCATTGAAGCAGGAAGCCTCATCTAACTTATGTGAGTTCAGTGCCCTTTGAAACATGCAGGCAGGCTTTAGGAGTAGGGCATGGCCAATGAGAACTTGGTCTAAGCAAAAGGGTCTAACTCGGACCTAAAGAGTTAAAGCAGCTCTCCCACTATCCCAGACCCCATGGGGTGAGCACCCGAGTAAGACCCAACCAGTACATTCATATTGTCCAGTTGTGGGAAAGAAGATAGGAAGGTTTTGAAAATGAGGGAAAGATAGGAAAGGAATATAAATACATGCAAACGAGACTTTAAGAGACGGGAGATGAGCTAAAGCTTGATAACGCAGACAAGCCATCTCTTCCTGCCTTCAGTTCCTTCGTTCCCTAAAGCCAAGCCCAAGAGTCACAGCCCTTGATAACAGACGTGTGTCTCACACGATGGCCGGTACACACGTCCCCCAGCGGCTGTGAGCATTGGCTCATTACGTCATCATGTCATTACGCAGAGCTGCTCCCTGCTCTGGAGAACCACCTACTGCCAAAGAGAGTCCTCTTAACCCAGAAGTTACCCTCCATTTCTTACGGAAGCTCACAACTCACGCTTAACTTCCCGGGGCATTAAAAATCCAGTGTACCTGTCTCCGGGTGGGATCGTCCCTGGGATGCAGCTCACAGGATCAGGCGGAAGTTAGTCTCCAGCTTGGACCACAGCCTCGCTTCTCGTTCAGTTCTCCCTCCCCAACCTGCTTGCTGGCTGCCGTCCTCTTGGAAGCAGCCCTCAACAAGCACACAGGAGAAGCTCCACGTCAGAGTGTTCTCCCAGGGAACCTAACGGAGCTTAACGTGCACCTCAGCTTTGGTCATTATCATGGCCAACGTTCAAGCTGTCTCCAAGACGGTATCTGGCAGGTCATTCAAGTAAGGGTGCAGACACCAGAAGAGCCTCCGGGCTCCCCTGAGGGATTCGGGGATCACCTCTGACTCCGTTTGGCCCTCTGACCCCGAGCAAGTAACTTAAACTCTCTGAACCTTCACTTCTGACTTATTGCTGCGTTCAATCCCAGACATTCCGTAGGCACTTATCTCGTCTTCCTTTTTATTCCAAAGCCTGTGCTGGGAGGCCTGGCAGTGGAGGGAGGAGGATGGGAGCGGGCAGAGAAAAACTCAAAGATGAGATCTCGGCCTCAAGAAATATAGTTTGTAAAGGGTCCCTTTCTCAGACCCCAGCCACTGACTGATGAAGTAGAAGGTCTGCGGTGATAGGATCAGAGTCAAATCAGACTAATTTTTGAGTGGAGGGAGGGAAGGAAGGTCCTACAAAGCCTTCAAGGGCCCATCTGTTGTTTTCTCTTCTGAGATGTTGGACCCTAACTGCACACTAGGCCCCTGTCCCCTTTGTGACCTACCTTGTCTCGCTTGACTGGTAACAGCCAAATTAGGAGAAGGGATGGTACCTCTTGAGAATAAGAGACTTGTCCTCTGGGGGTACCGGGCTTCTCAAAACCGCTCTTTCAAGTTGCTGCTTCTGCCTCCCTCAGTCTCCGTGGAAGCCCCGCGAGCAGGGTAGGAAGGGTTCTAGGAGAGAGAGGAAAGCGTATGATCATCTCGCCAGCGATGTCAAGGGGACGGAAGAATGTTCTAGACTCAGGTCTTCTCTCATGGTGTGTGGCAGATGGGAACGTGTTCCCAACCTCTGAAGACAAGTAGGGCCTCTCTGCACTCTCTTGGTGTTTTTGTATTTTATGGCTGTTGTCACGACTCTGTAATTGCGTATTACGGATTAATCTTTGCCCGTGTTTCCCTTTCAGTTACGGACGAGTTTATGCTGCCGACCCCTACCACCACACCCTTGCTCCAGCCCCCACCTACAGCGTTGGTGCCATGGTGAGTCCCGGTCCCTCCTCTTCCTCGCCTCTTCCTGCTCCCCTGCCCTTCCCCCAGCTGGGACCTTAGTCTGGGGTTGACGGTTGACGTCCTCTCACTTTCCCTTAATTGAATTTGTCTCTTGTGCTAACAGCAGCTAAAATGCCACATTAATCCTCCCAGTAAACTTGATAAATGTCTTAATTTCTTGGCAATGTAGTGCATGTAAGTTATTATATTTCTAATTTTGCAAGTCTCACCTAGCAGAGCACTTACCTTAATGGAATAATTAGTCATTTTGATAATTAAATCCATCACTAACAGAATGCAGTGTCAATGCAGAACTTTTTTTTTTCTTTTTTTTTTCCCTCCCTCGCCGCTCATTCACATAGCCCCAAGGCTCCAGCCCCAGCACAGACTTCAGAGGAGCTAAGCTGCACACTTCCAGGCCTCTGCTGTCAGGCAGCTGAGAATCTGCCTGCCTCTCCTCCCCTATTACAATTCATGTTTAAAGTCATAGTCGCCCAGGAAAGAAAATAGAGAGAGGGGCACGCTTTGTGTGTGTGCCCAGTACCTAAGGAATTAGCATCAGCTGGGTTTGGGAGTGGTCTTTGGTTTCTGTTTTTTCGTTTTGGTTTCGTTTTTGTTTTTTGTTTGTTTTTTTTTTGGTGGGGGGGGTGCGGAATCTGGGTTTTTGTTTTGGGGAGGGTGGGGGGAGGGCCAAAACGGGAGGTGAGGGTGGGGTCAATTCTGCCTGTACTTGTTCAAACTTCTATGCACTAAAACTCTTGAGTACAGTAAGACGTGCCCATCACGTGAGAGCGTATGCAATCATTAAAAAGCTTTTGGCATGCAGTTTTCTGCTTGGGATCAAGAATATCAGTCCTTATCCTACGAATAAATCCCATAGGCATTCACTTGAACCGCCAGTACTTTTAGAAAAAAGGAAACAGTTAAATGCCACCTCATAGCCGTCTAGGGCCGTGACCAGACAAGTCACTGGAGCTCGGTCCTGGAAATTCAGCCATGATCTGGAAGGGTGTTATTCTGCACAAGCTCGATTACATCAGGCAGTTCATCTGTAAAGTCCCCTCCCAGCAGCGAATCCCGCCCAGGGTGCTGAGCCAAGCTAAGTCAGCCGCTGATTTAAATTTTCATCCTGATTTTCTGTCCCGCTTGAGGAGTGGGTTGGGAAGGAGCGCTGAACCGCTGCATCCCACCAGCCGTCTGCGTTCGGCCTCCCGAGTGTAGACTGAGCTTTTCCCGACAGAGTGTCGCATTAATGAATCGAATAAGCCAACAAACGGAGACAGGGCAAATCTGTCCCTCGCCCAGCCCGCGTCAGAGCCCTCCTCTCTAGCAGGACTGGCCGGCGGAATCTGGTCTTGCAGGGATGATCTTTAGAAGGAGACGTCGGGGGAGGTCAGGACTGGCCCTGTCAGTAGTTTTCCGAGAATGACCCGGGATGGGTAGGGGGTGCCTCCATTTTGGTTGTTTTCGAGTGTCTATTTTTCACATTAGTCTTTTTTGATGATCCACGTGTTGCAAAAGGAAAATGTAAAAAACACACCCCTCAAATTGCTTTGTTTCAGAATGCTTTTGCACCCTTGACTGATGCCAAGACTAGGAGCCATGCTGATGATGTGGGTCTCGTTCTTTCTTCATTGCAGGCTAGTATATACCGAGGGGGATACAACCGTTTTGCTCCATACTAAATGACAAAACCATTAAAACCTTCCAATGTGGGGAGAGAGGAAGCTTTCCGAGGCCTGGGTATTGCAATACACGCAGTAGTGCATCATTTTAGCAGCTCTAAAAATTAAAAAAAAAAAAAAAGAAAAAGAAAAAAAATTACATTTTTTTATCTTATACCTCAGATATTTTGTTCTGTGTATTTTAATATTGTGGGTCTTTAATTTCTGAAGGTTCTGTAGTTTGGCTGCTGGCTGTAGGAGTTTTTGTGGTTGAACTAGAGAGACGCTAGCTATGAATAAAAACTGG
This sequence comes from Spilogale gracilis, assembly GCA_004023965.1. Classification (NCBI taxonomy): domain Eukaryota; kingdom Metazoa; phylum Chordata; class Mammalia; order Carnivora; family Mephitidae; genus Spilogale; species Spilogale gracilis. The sequence goes on along the minus strand of PITA01021271.1, from coordinate 3,558 downwards.
TCTAGGGCCACATTCAGAGTGCTGTATCATGTAAATGAATTCTATATGCGGAGTCTTAAGCTACTGGGGTCATCAGCTGTCTGGGAAGAGTGTAAGTGACTACAATAGTCATTTTTTTCTGCATCTGCTTTATTTTGTTTTCCTAGCGGGGACGGGTGGGAGGGGGAGGGTCTTAGGGGATGGGGACCGGGATTCGGGCTAAAAGGAAAACACAGAATAGTAACTGATGAATCCAAACGACCCACTGCACCAACAATCATATGTCAGCGGTTCTAAGTCACTCATGGAGTTCAAGCCAAAGGTTCTGTTGTTGAGAGGGCGCTTCTCCAAGCACGTCGTGCACCCAAGTTGAATGAAGCCGTGCAAACCTACCCTTTAAACCATTCCACTTGGCAGGATTCAGCTCCTCAACCAGCCGCTAGTTATTTAGGCAAAAACTGCTAGTTAGGCCATCAACAAGCATTCTTTTTATATTTCTTCCAGTATAATAAATTATTGATATCATTGCTGACTTTTATATTATGGGAGGGAAAAATAACATTAATAAAAAGGTGATAAAAAAGCACTGTTTCTATTTTTTTCTTTTTTTCCAAAAAAAGAAAGTAATAAAAACTTAAATTCTTTGTACCAGGTTTAAAAAAAAAATGTATAAAATTTAAATCTGTGCAGTGGAGTTGTTAAGTTCTAGAAACAGTCTATGAAGCTTTAGTTTTAGCCGAGTAGAGCAACTATTAGAGACAGATGTATAATTTTTATGGAATTACATGATGATCATATTCGGATTTATAGACGCATTTTACAAGTATTGCAGTCATTGAGTAGAGATAATCATGGTATTTTCATCAGCTTGGTACTTTTTGAAACACGGCTTCGTTATGTGAGCAATCTGCAATTTTTCCGTCCGTGACAGCCTGCCCTCCTCCCCTGCCTGGTCCCCAAGGACTCTCTCAAACCAGTCTCTTTAGTTCTGTCTCCAAGGCCCAGGACATTTGTCAAAAGGAAGCAAAAAAGTAGGTTCCACCCTCTTTCCCCGCCTCCCCCCGGGACAGGGCCACACAGCCGAAAAATTGCAGTTTGTACTACTTCTGTTTGAACTCTCTACATGTTGTCCTGTTTACAAGTTAACCTAAGTTGGGGTATCTGTCACGGGTCTTCCTGTTTTTGTATTTAAATCAAAACAGCGGCCAGCCACCTCCTGTAGTTCTGCTGTAGGTCAGTCTCCCCGTGTACGTAGGCCCTAGGGCGCGCCCTTGTCAGTTACCACCTCACCGCTGTGAACCTGCCAAATCCGCTTTAACAACTCTGCTTTCAAACAAAACCAAACAAAACTTAAAAAAAAAAAAAAGTGTTCGTGATCCGGCTTTCTCTTGTCATCCTATGTGCATGCAGTAAGATCGGTTGGATATTAAACCATCAATAAAGTTTCACAAGATTTGAAAACAAAGTTTCTGTAGCTTCGATATCTAAGACAGATGCTGGGTATCTGGAGAGGAGCCGAGGGGTGTGTGTGTGGGGGGGTAACTACTTACCAGCCAGAAGCAAGCACGTCACACCTTCTTTTCAGCAGACTGACTTGGGTGGGGGAGGGAGGGATGAGAAGGGGTGTTCTTATAGCATCGCAGAGACATTCTCATTCCCCCACCTAGAGGACAGAGCTAGGACCTTGGGGGCCGGGTGGATGTGTTTTTCAAGAAAACACTCGATTAAAATGCTCCCGCATCCCGCCCGGAGGGGAGAGAGGTGGAAGGGACAGGGGGGCCTCGGGAGAATCAAAAGCTCTCTCCCGATGGCCTCCGATGTCAAAAATCTGGAATTTGTCTTCTATTTGGAATCACAAACATAGAATTCTTACTGTGTTGGTTAAAGTAAAATTAATTTGCAGTTTTGATTTTCACCAATGAGCTGTACTTTCCCCCATGATTGTATGTAGTTTTAATAAAATCATTTAGAGCAAGTGAGTGCCACATGATGTTCCAAAAGCTTTCATCTGTGCACTCCGTCAAGATGCCAATAAGTCGTTTTAAAATGTATGTCAGAGATGTAAACGAACATTTTGGATTTTTTTAAACAGTACTTATTTGGAATGTTTTCATTTATCTAAATAACTATTGCTATTATGAATTATGGAAAAAAAGATTAATATCATGTGTGGCATATAGTGACTTCTTAACACACATCACGCGATCTGCAAACCCAGAAAATGTGTATATCTGTCTTTAGAAATTAGTGTTTATATCACTTACAGTGGTTTGTGAATAAAGAAAAACTGGTTTGTAATATCAAAAAATAAAAGCTTAGTCTGAAAAGGTACCTGTTAAGTTGGTGTTCTGAGTCTTTTTGCTCCCGTGCGTTTCCGGGGACGCTAGAGTCCGTGTGCACACGCGGGGCCCGGCTGGGGGGTGGGTGTCGCCCAGGGGGTGGGGTGAAGGGGAGGCTGCCGGTGCCTCTGGCCGACCCAGCCACCTCCTGCAGGAGCTCAGGGCCACGGGGCCCGGCGGGAGCTCCTTCCACATTCATCTTTCCAAACAAGTCTGAGGAAGTAACCAGAGACGTTTAAGAAAGAAACAGGACTCAGGCGACCGATTCCCCAGCAGGGAAATGTTGCCAAAACAACGATAAAAACTGTGCATTTCAAACAAAACATGTGAGCAAGGCATTAATGCAGTTTTGGAGGGTGGGAAGGCATGGGTGAAGAAGAAAAACAGCACGAGGGCTAGAATGTCCATTTCCCAAGGGCTTACTAGGATCCCGGGATCCCAGGATCCTGCCCAGGCTCTGGTAAACTTTATTTCATTCAGTCATTGAATGTTGCCGTGAGGGTTGAATCACAACTCCATTTAGGTATCTTAATATCATCTTAACGGTATCTCGTCTAATTACCTTACTGTCCCTATCGCATTGGTAGCATATACAAAGACTAAACAAAATGTATTTGAGGCCTGATCAAGTCACTTGTGAGCTAGAGCCCAGGGCAAGCGAAACCAAAGCTCTGTGTGCCAGTCTCCTCTCCCGTAATTCACGATGGTGATTATCCCCACCCCTTCGCACTGGGGTGCGCGCTAAATGAGAAAGGCTGCGGGACAGAACGGTAAGCTCCCCCAACCTAAAGTCGCACATCAAGCAAGCGGCGAGTTTGGCATTCTAGAAGGGGCATCCTAACGGGAGTGGGGGATGTATTCGCTTCAGACATGAGAAATCTTACCCTTAGGTGCCAAAGGCTCATTTTCCGTTCTCCAGTCTTCCTTCCACGATGTAGGTTGTCTTCATAGTGTGAATCACTCCATTTCAAGTATATCCGGGGTCCCTTTTCTGTAAACTCCCCGTGCATGGGATGGCACAGGTCCACACCTTCTCTTGCCCGATCAAAGTTCTGAAAGATAGTATTTTATAAAAGTCAACAAGACTGGCAGGTCATGTGAGGGGCCCCAAGTCATGTGTAGCGACTACTGGAAGAAGAGTCCACGCGAAGATCTGCCTGATGCTGAGGCCTGTGCCCTCTTCCAGAAATTCTTCTCCATTCCTGACGGTTCCAGCACATGGAAGACTGTATTAATTTTT